>CM022771.1:2526647-2546647 GCA_012411365.1 Ameiurus melas | reverse complement strand
AGCAGCCAGTCCCCTCTGTGCCTCACCGCTGGAGGAAGAAGAAGCAGGACCTCAGCTCCACCCTCAAGCGTGATTTTCACCATTAAAAATAAATCTGTACGAGGCGTCCATACCGAATCTCCAGCCGCCGTTTAATGCTGCTGGGAATATTTATTATATATATATATATATATATAATAAATATTCCCAGGGGCCGATATCGACCTGAAACACACGATTGTTACTGAACGCAATCCGATATATATATATACTTTAAAACCACTCCATTTCAGCTCTATTCCGTCCAATTGCCTCCACTTCTCAATCCTGTACCAAGGAAATAAACAACTATACATTTGAAAGTATATATATATATTTCTGGAGAGACGAGTTCTTCAAAATCACGTCACCTTTCAGCGTGTATTGATTTCCACTCCACGTGTTAATGGGGTTTGTGTGGTGGAACAACTGGACGTGACTCTTCGATAGTTACACCGTCACACACTCCTTCAGTTTTGTTTTCGAGAACCAGCAAGAGTCATTTTTGGAAATTGTGAAATTTAAATGCAATGTGTTGAGTATTTTCAGGAGACAGAAATCTATATACACACTGAACATGAGCATCCAACCAAGTGTATTATATAAACTATCGTTTCTTAATGAAGTCATTCATTCATCTCCATCGTGGTCAAGATCACACTGATTTTAAGTTCTTCTTCTTCTTCATCTCTTCTTCTTATTATCCATCCAATCATTTTCCGTACCGCTTATCCCAGGGAAGTCAGGGCACAAGGCGGGGAACACCCCGGACAGGGTGCCAAACCAGCACTGGGCACATTAACACACACTACGGACAATTTGGAAATGCCAATCAGACTAACACTCGTTTTTGGACTGGGGGAGGAAACCGGAGTACCCGGAGGAGACGGGGAGAGCATGCAAACACCACACACACACAGCGCGGAGGTGAGAGACAAACGTGCTAACCACTACGCCACCTCAGTCTTGCACAAATATTAGAAGGAGAGAGAGAGAGATACCATGGGAGAGAGAGTGAGAGAAAGTGAAAGAGATTGATAGAGAAAAAGAGACAGAGAGAGAGACAGAGAGAGAGAGTGAGAGAGAGAGAGCGAGAGAGAGATCGAGCGAGAGACTGACAGAGAGAGAAAGCGAGAGATTAACAGAGACAGAGAGAGAGAGCGAGAGAGATTGACAGAGAGAGAGAGAGAGAGTGAGAGAGAGAGATCGAGCGAGAGACTGACAGAGGGAGAGAGCGAGAGAGATTGACAGAGTGTGAGAGAGGCGGAGAGATTGACAGAGAGAGAGAGAGATTGACAGAGTGTCAGAGAGAGAGAGAGAGAGAGAGAGAGAGAGGGAGAGGGAGAGGGAGGGGTGAGAGGTGAGAGAGAGAGAGGAGAGGGTGAGAGGTGAGAGAGGAGTGAGAGGTGAGAGGGAGAGGGAGAAGTAAGAGCGAGAGGAGAGAGAGAGAGGAGAGGAGAGAGAGAGTGAGAGAGTGAGAGAGAGGTGGGCGAGTGAGTGAGAGAGAGAGAGAGGAGAGGAGAGGAGAGAGAGAGTCAGAGAGAGAGGGCGAGTGAGAGAGAGAGTGAGAGAGAGAGAGGAGAGTGAGAGAGAAGTGTGAGTGAGAGAGGGAGAGAGGAGGAGAGAGAGTGAGAGAGAGAGTGTGAGTGAGAGAGAGAGGGAGAAGAGTAGAGAGAGTGACAGAGAGGGAGAGAGGGAGAGAGAGAGAGAGAGGTGAGAGAGAAAGAGAGTAATACAGATATAATATCAGAGTCACAGGTGCTGTAAGAAGAAGAAGAAAGTCTATAAATATTTCTGTTAATGTTTCTGTGCACAGTGTAACCCTGCGTCATAGGTTAGAACTGTGATAGCTGCAGGAAGAGCTCACACGTACACACACACACACACACACACTCACACACACTCACACACACACACACACACACACACACACACGCTCTGATTCAATCTCATGTCAATAGAGCCACCCTGAATACACTGTTCATATTACTGTATTAGCTGGTGTGAGCAAAGGGACACATCTCTTTATGAGTGATACATTACTCACTAGTGTGTGTGTGTGTGTGTGTGTGTGTGTGTGTGTGTTGTAAAGCTGATAAAGAATTGTTTAGTGGATATAGGCATTCTTTCTGAGCAGTGTGTGCTGGAGGCAACACTGGCATCTCTCACTCTGTTTCACACACACACACACACACACACACACACCATAATCACCGCAAAGGCACCCTGACTCAGTCTCAAAAACTTGTGTGTGTGAAAGAGTGTGTGTATGTATGACCATGATGGATAATGATGTGCATCTGGATATCTGTCTGCACATCTGGTCTACTGTATTTGTGCCTCAGCATTTAAGACAATCAGTCAGACTCATTGGAGATTTTCTTAGTGTGTATTTTAAAAAATACACACACACACACACACACACACACACACACCCTTCGTATTACTAACGAGTATATCTGAATATATACACGCGCTTTAAATATTCTTCAAACAGGATGGAAAGTATCAAAGAAAAACACTTTTTAGACATATGACCTTGCTGTGACCTTGACCCAGGGTTCCAAAAGTTCATCTGGTTAAAACGATCGTTCCGTAGAAACCCTAGTGTCTACAGCACGAAACGATGAGCAGAACTTTCTCGGGGGGAAAAAATGGGCAAGACTTTGCTTCGGGTGCAAAACAGGAAGTGGTTGCGGAGCAGGATGTGTGTCATCGCAGGAGGGAGCCCTCTGTTGGTGTGGAGGCACGGTCACGTGACTTATTGTGAGTTATTTTAGTGTTATGTTTGTATTTCGAATATAATCTCATTCACGCCATGTCCGCCACCACGTAAAACACAACACGTGGAAAGTAAAGAACAAGAACGGGTCGCCATAGAAACATGTATAATTATGATAATTCGCCAACCGTGAATATTCATTTCCCATAAAACAGAGAGTAGACGAATCATTACAAGGGGAGGGGTGGGGGAGCAGGAAATGAACGGTACGGATATATTCACGCTGAAAGCTTGGAAAACTTTCCGAGTGTTATTATCACAACTCCCGCCCCCTCCCCTCTACTCCCCCCACATCCTGATGAACGCTTGTAATACCTTATCATTATACCGCCGTATTCCCTGATTTTCCTCCTTTCCCGTCAGTGTGTAGGGCTGACCTCTTCAAATTAGCGCCGCTCCCAATCATACTCCATGCATAATTCACTCCTCCAGCTGATTGTCTAAATAACAGCACCTTGGTTAAAAAAAAAAGAAGTTTTGTCGAAGCTGGTCGTGCTCAAGGGCTTTGTTCATACTGATTTCAAGCGTACAGAATTCAGAACATTTCTGAATCGTAAAGCAAAATGTGAATAATGATAATCCGGGTTCTAGTGTGCCCCTCAGTCCAGGGTCAGTCATGATACAGCGCCACCCGGAGCAGAGAGATTTGAGAGCCTTGCTTAAGGGCCCAACAGTGGCAGCTTGGCAGTGCTGGGGCTTGAACCCCCGACCCTCTGATCAGTAACCCAGAGCCTTAACCGTCAAGCCACCACTGCCACGTTTTTATAGTGGAGACATCTGAACTGTTTGCCCAGCAGGGGGCTCACTCACACCTTTCCTCTTTCCCATTTCGAGTCATGATACTCTACACACAGAAACCCTAACAGTGTCGTGACGAATCTTCTAACAGACCTGCGATGAAATAATTCATTTGTTTATACGGATTGAACACGATACTCGGTCAATGATAAGTCGATTTCCATTCGGGAATGCCAGTGGACCGCGAGAAAGGGTTAATGAAGGACGTGTCACACATTTGAACGGTTTATGGATGGATTTAACGTTCTGGAACGTCCGAGAGACAGAGTCAGTTCCTGTTCTCGCTTACATTACAGCTACTATAATCATTTATTCCTCCACCAGCCTCTTTCTCTCTCTCTCTCTCTCTCTCTCTCTCTCACAAAAGAATATAACGCAGCTTGTCATTTTACAGAGAAACCTGAACCCTTTCCTCACCACATCTACGATATGTATAATCTTAGATTACGTGGAGCGACCGCTGTAGAAGTCCCTGCTTACGAGCGGTTACCGTAGAAACGATGACGTTTTAGAGCAAGCGCGTTAATATAAACGTGTCGTTTATAATGCACATCTTCTGACCAAACAGACTCAACCGTGCTGCGGTGTGAACTATTGGAACTAATCGGTATCTGTCTTTCCTACAGCAACATCGCCTCTCGGTTGCCTTGTTTAAATTCCTGAGGCGGAGGTGGACTGTCGATTCAGCGGTCCGTGCTCGGTTCAGACAGCTCGGGTCAGCGTTTTCTGTCAGAGATGGGAAAGATGGCGAATACTAAACATCTGGCCTCTGGGATGAGGTCACACGACCGTGACATCGGGCCGGACCGAGAGCGCATGGATTCCAATCGACTCAACATGAATCTCACTCCAGCCTGATTAGCAACCAATCACTCGCCTCTCGCGGCGCTGTCGAATTATCCGTCCTGATCGGTCGGAAGGTTACGATTCATTTCTATGTCTGCTGCACAGACTCGTCTGTAAATGCACTCATTTTTACACGTAGCGTTTCTATAGCAACAACTCATACGTGGGCTGGTATAGCGGATGCTACGGATAATACCGGGCGCGTTGCAAGCAAAACATATAATCGTTGCTTCGGTGAACGGTTCTGCAAGGCGATGTTTATGTTTACGTAACATTCACGGAAGGAGTCTCCAGTGTCAGTGCAAGGACAGACGAGTTTACATGCTCATTAATAACGTACAAATCGTAATCGTAGGCAAATTGTGTTACAAAAGCAATCAAATACCACCTTGTCGTTGATTGTTTTCCCATACCCGCACACCCTGTCGTGTCGTCATGTGTTATTCCTTGCACACGTATTAGTGTGTCTCAGGTACATCGCCGAGGGACTCTCATCTTACAACCGTGGAGGGGGGAGAAAAAAACATTTTGGCATCTTCTCACTTTAATTACCCGCAAATCCATATCAATTCCAAGCGGGCTGTTTTAAAATCCCAACGATTTCACGCCCAGATGGTGAGTAAAACATTTAGTTCAGTAATTGCAGGATTATTGACTTCTTTGTGGACTGCCAACGAACATTTAGAAATCTGGAGAGCCCGGTCGAAGCTGATTATTCATCGGTATTAATAGCAACAGATTTTCTCGCCATATGTAAGTACAAAATGCGAGTACTATTAGAAATCCTCCGACTAACTTGTTATGATAAATCAGCGCTGGCTCTTGTCCTCGGCTTCGTTAAAGCATGAAACGGAGCAGATATGTAGACGTGTGCGTTTAATTGGACGCCATTACCGTAATGCACGCCACCTCGGATTATTCGTCTTGTAATAGGCTCATCCGAACCAAAGGGTAATTCATACCCTTGTGAGCTGACGGACGGAGAAATTTACGAGGCTGAGACGACGTCACACTTAGCTCCTTCGCTATCTCCTTAGCTCCTTCGCTATCTCCTTAGCTCCTTCGCTATCTCCTTAGCTCCTTCGCTATCTCTTTAGCTCCTTCGCTATTTCTCTTAGCTCTTTGACGCGGAATGTGTAAATAAACATGTTTGTTTGTTCATCGACTCTGAGAATGCTCATCATTTCTATACGCGTATAAGCTTTTGCCAGACATTTCGAGTCCAAATGCACTGTTTTAATGAGCGTACAAAACGTGAGTGGGAAAAGAGTGGGAAAACGACAGCTGGATTTTAATTCATTAATTTATTTATTTACAATAAAGCAAATTTGAATCAGTTTTATTTTCCGATGAAAAGATCGAGAATGAAAGTTCCGCTCATTCCAGCTAGTGTTTAGGATCAGGACAGGGCTCATGTTAGAGGGAAATAATCGACGATGGAAGGATGTGCGATGGAGCGGAGTTACTGTTCCCATCTAGATGTTGATTCTTTTCCAATAACATCGCACCCTGAATTGTTTTATTCCCCCATCACTAATTTTCATGAATGAATGAATGAATGAATGAACGAACGACACGTTGTACTTTTTATCTAGTTTTAGTCACGTTTAAAGCCGTGTAACATCAAGTTACTATGGAAACAATAACGTATTCGAACGAGTGCATGAAGATAATAATAAACGTACTACTACTGTCAGAGCTGCTGTAACAGAACATTAATGAACACCTTCTGACCAGAGACTTGTTACAGATCTATAACCGGATTTCTGACAAGGACTGTTGCTCAAAAATGAAATTAAAAACTATTAGAACATGCAGTTACTGTGCATCCTTCGAGATTATTATCTAAGGCTGATGATAATAATGAATCCTAATTGATTTCTGTGTTTTGTTGAAGGCCTGTAAACAGCTGCGGCAGCTCCTCAGCAAACTCAGCCCTGATGTTTGTCTTTGCTCTGGAAGACAGCGAACTGCAAAGTGAAGTGCAAACGTGAAAGAGCCAAATGTCAAGGGATTACAGCTCTGCTGAGCCCCGGAGAAGACTGGCAGAGGAGAGGATGAGAAGGAGGAGGAGGAGGAGGAGGAGGAGAGAAAGAGGAGGAAAAGGCATGTGGGAGTAACTGACATGAGTATGAGATGAGAGAGCGAGAGAAAGATGAGGAAGTGGGGTCATCCTGTGCGCTGTCTCTACACGCCTTTGGAAATGCCTTTCGCTGGGATTTGGCCGATGTTTTCCCAGCACTACTCTGGGATTTTCACTGTAATCGGTGCCATGTGAAACACGAGCCCATTCAGCAACACCAACGCTCGCTCGGCAGGATGGAGACAAAACCGCTAGCTGCAAATCTATTCGCCTGCAGTACAAGGCACGGCTGCCTTTTATTACATTCTGTATTATTCTAGCTCGTATAGGCTTCTCCAGCTTTATAACTGTATTTATACGTACTGTATATATAGCCTATGTAACAGTGCATGGATCACTCTTCATCCTCGAGTGGCTGTCCCACCCAAATCACACAGGAGAGGTGAAGAAAGAATAAAAAGATGCTATGTTAACCATAGCATTGCCCCATAATTCGGTGTTATTGGCCTCTTTCAGGTAGAAGATGTCAGGCGCTGCTCGTAGCTAGCATGACACATACTCCAACGGTGCAGTTTAGTACCGCAAGAGTGCCTTGAGCTTCCGCGAGTGGACTTCCAGTGAGTCGGTTCTAAAAATAATTTTTAAAAAAAGGTTCATTTGACCAAAATACAGCTTGTTACATCATAAAACAAAACAAAATAACAATAAAAATGTGAGCTAACGCTACTCAAAATGGCCACACACTAACATGCTAACGTGCTAAAATCGTTCATACAGTAGAATGCTAAAATGCCAACCTCGATGCAGTTTTGCGCAGAGCTACTCGTGAAAAAGAGGCAGAGAGAACAAGAAAGAAGTCACTTCGGTTGTTATGATTGAGATTTCATCTCATTTTGATAGTTTTTTTATCTGACTAGCGCATGTAGTCCCAAACCTGAAACAGTAGAAATTCAGAAATCTCACAGGGGCTTTATGATGCAGACAAGCGGCTAAGGTTTTCTGTGTGGGCTAATTTAGCAAATTTAAAGTGTAAAGCAATGTTTTGTTTTGTTTTGTTTTGTTTTAAACAGCTAATTTCTCTCCTGTGGTTAGCATACAGTACAAGACTGTCACGATGCATGCGAGTTTTCCATAGCCATGCATCTCTCTCTCAGCTCAGGTCCCTCCATTACAATTCCACTTCTCAGCTCAGTTGTGGAAAATGGCCGCCGTGCCTGCGCCGATGCCATGAGGAAGACGAGCAGATGGACGCCAGCACTCAAGGCACGTGCTCTTACAGATTAAGATTAGGGCCTCTTTGTTATTAATAGACAGTTTTAATCAGGGTGCCTCCCAGGACGCCTGTTCCTGACGGAGGTGCAGCGGTGTCCCGATCCGCAGAGACACGCCGCGGAAATGAGAGCTTTAGAGCTGCCGTTTGCGACACATTACACGCATCACTGCTGCAAGATCACACCCAACCCAGAGAGCAGCACATTAATGCGATCGATTGAGGTCGTAGAATGGACGCTGTTCAGACCGAAAGACGGATGCAGCGGTATTCGACGGCTGCTGGAAGCGATGACGGCGTCCGGCAGCGTCCGCTTTCCCCCCGCTCTTTCGGTCGCAGGAAGGGAAAAACGAGAGCGGATGAATTATTAAGTTGAAAATGATCAATGCCGGGACGTTTTCACATCCGCTGTAATGCACGTCCTCCCATTCAGCCGCGGAGATAAATAGGCACCGGGGGCGGGCTTGACAAAAATTGACAGTGACTTTCCACCTCCCCCCAGTCAGAACCGGTTTTATCCTGATTGCAGGCAACGTTGCAGCTGGCAATTTCCAGAATAATCTGCAGCTCGGGCTCGCAGCCCCCCCCCAAAAAAAAATCCATAAGCACCTCCCCCACAACCCCCCATGAATCCTCTACTCCCTCCACACCTCCTACACATTACCCTTCTCCTTCTCTTTTTCATCTTTTCCTCATTTAGATCTTTCTCTCTCTTTCTCTCCCTGATCCACCCTTTTGCTGATTATTTTTTTCTGAACACTGCTGCTCAAACATGCAGATGCAATGATAGATAGATAGATAGATAGATAGATAGACAGACAGACAGACAGACAGACAGACAGACAGACAGAGAGATAGATAGACAGACAGACAGATAGATAGATAGACAGATAGATAGATAGATAGATAGATAGATAGATAGATAGATAGATAGATAGATAGATAGATAGATAGATAGATAGATAGATAGATAGACATGCACATACACACCACAGTAAAACCATGTTAATGTCAAATTCATAACAAAAGAATTATAATGCATTATAAATATGTAATATATATTATCATAAAGCATCATGGTGAATACATAGTAGTATTGCAGTTGCAAATATAATAAAAACAGTTAGCCTAAAGCAAACATGAAAATATATCATTGTCCCCTTATTCCATTACATTGAATGAAAATATAAAACACTTTCATTTAGACATTTTAAGCTACTTTGCATCTCAAAGATCATGATGTTTTTGCTTCTTTTGCCCAGCGACCAATTCAGTCATATCTTCTGTGTATCTTAAACACAAATCATAAGAGAATGCTGATAACCCTAGCTTTAACCTTCATACCTTTTCATACATACATTTTATTATACAAATTTGTATCTATGTTAATGATCATGTTGAATAAAATAATTAGGTTTTTCACATTTGAATTACATACCTGAATACAGATACATTAAATTACAACAGTCTTTAACTTTCACTGAAATGATTCATTTTTTTCAATCCACTTTAATTGGATACCCCGTAGCTTCACCTAAGTATATATTTTTGTACTTTTCCCACGCCTGCCTTAAATAGAGTATGTCACAAACATAGTTACCATAAAACGCCACAGCAAGATTATAATGAATCATAATAAAATCATTGTGTATCCTAGTAAAAATATTATGTATCATAGCGAAATTATGATTATAATGAAATTCTCATGCATTACAGTGTATTGTAGTATATTATCACAAAATTATTGTGTAGCATAGTATTATTATAGTACAATAATAGTATAATCATAGTGTGTCCTAGTAAAATTATAATGTATTATATAATATATGTATGAGATTGTAATTAGTATGAAATTGTAGTTTATTACAATTATAGTGTATCATTGTTAAATTACAGTAAAGTTATAGTGTATTAATATAAGGTTGTATTGCATCATAGTACAATTACAATGCATCATAGCAAAATTATACTAAATTCACAGTTTATGTAAGATCATAGTGTATCATGATAAAATTACAGTGTGCCATAGTATAATTATAGTAAAATCATAGTGTCATAGTAAAATTATAGTAAAATCATAGTGTATCAGTAAAGTTACTGTAAAATCATAGTGTATCATGATAAAACGGATAGTAATATAGTAAATTATAGTTTAGTAAAATTATAGTAAAATCATAGTGTATCATGATAAAATTACAGTGTGCCATAGTATAATTATAGTACAATTATAGTGTCCTAGTAAAATTATAGTAAAATCATAGTGTATCATGATACAATTACAGTGTGCCATAGTAAAATTATAGTAAAATCATAGTGTCATAGTAAAATTATACTAAAATCATAGTGTATCAATAAAGTTACTGTAAAATCATAGTGTATCATGATACAATTACAGTGTGCCATAATATACTTATAGTACAATTATAGTGTCCTAGTAAAATTATAGTAAAATCATAGTGTATCATGATACAATTACAGTGTGCCATAGTAAAATTATACTAAAATCATAGTGTATCAGTAAAGTTACTGTAAAATCATAGTGTATCATGATACAATTACAGTGTGCCATAGTATAATTATAGTACAATTATAGTGTCCTAGTAAAATCATAGTAAAATCATAGTGTATCATGATACAATTACAGTGTGCCATAGTAAAATTATAGTACAATTATAGTGTCCTAGTAAAATTATAGTAAAATCATAGTGTATCATGATACAATTACAGTGTGCCATAGTAAAATCATACTAAAATCATATGTATAGTAAAGTTACTGTAAAATATAGTGTATATGATACAATTACAGTGTGCCATAGTAAAATTATAGTAAATTATAGTGTATCATGATACATTCAGTGTGCATAGTAAAATATACTAAAATCATAGTGTATAGTAAAGTTACTGTAAAATATAGTGTATATGATACAATTACAGTGTGCCATAGTAAAATTATAGTAAAATCATAGTGTCATAGTAAAGTTACTGCAAAATATAGTGTATCAGTAAGTTATTGTAAAATATAGTGTATCATGATAAAATTATAGTGTGCCATAGTATAATTATAGTACAATTATAGTGTCTAGTAAAATAGTAAATATAGTGTATCATGATACAATTACAGTGTACATAGTAAAATTATAGTAAAATCATAGTGTATAGTAAATTATACTAAAATCATAGTGTATCAATAAAGTTACTGTAATCATAGTGTATCATGATACAATTACAGTGTGCCATAGTAAAATTATAGTAAAATCATAGTGTATCAGTAAAGTTACTGTAAAATCATAGTGTATCATGATAAATTACAGTGTGCCATAGTATAATTATAGTACAATTATAGTGTCTAGTAAAATTATAGTAAAATATAGTGTATCATGATAAAATTACAGTGGCCATAGTATAATTATAGTACAATTATAGTGTCTTAGTAAAATCATAGTAAAAATCATAGTGTATCATGATACAATTACAGTGTGCCATAGTAAAATTATAGTAAAATCATAGTGTCATAGTAAAATTATATAAAATCATGTGTATAATAAAGTTATGTAAAATCATAGTGTATCATGATACAATTACAGTGTGCCATAATATACTTATAGTACAATTATAGGCCTAGTAAAATTATAGTAAAATCGTATGTATCATGATACAATTACAGTGTGCCATAGTAATATACTAAAACATAGTGTATCAGTAAAGTTACTGTAAAATCATAGTGTATATATACATTACAGTGTGATAGTATAATTATAGTATATAGTTTAGTAAAATATAGTAAAATATAGTGTATCATGATACAATTACAGTGTCCATAGTAAATTATAGCAATTATAGTGTCCTAGTAAAATTATAGTAAAATCATAGTGTATCATGATACAATTACAGTGTGCCATAGTAAAATCATACTAAAATCATAGTGTATCAGTAAAGTTACTGTAAAATCATAGTGTATCATGATACAATTACAGTGTGCCATAGTAAAATTATAGTAAAATCATAGTGTCATAGTAAAGTTACTGCAAAATCATAGTGTATCAGTAAAGTTACTGTAAAATCATAGTGTATCATGATACAATTACAGTGTGCCATAGTAAAATTATAGTACAATTATAGTGTCCTAGTAAAATTATAGTAAAATCATAGTGTATCATGATACAATTACAGTGTGCCATAGTAAAATCATACTAAAATCATAGTGTATCAGTAAAGTTACTGTAAAATCATAGTGTATCATGATACAATTACAGTGTGCCATAGTAAAATTATAGTAAAATCATAGTGTCATAGTAAAGTTACTGCAAAATCATAGTGTATCAGTAAAGTTATTGTAAAATCATAGTGTATCATGATAAAATTATAGTGTGCCATAGTATAATTATAGTACAATTATAGTGTCCTAGTAAAATTATAGTAAAATCATAGTGTATCATGATACAATTACAGTGTGCCATAGTAAAATTATAGTAAAATCATAGTGTCATAGTAAAATTATACTAAAATCATAGTGTATCAATAAAGTTACTGTAAAATCATAGTGTATCATGATACAATTACAGTGTGCCATAGTAAAATTATAGTAAAATCATAGTGTCATAGTAAAATTATACTAAAATCATAGTGTATCAATAAAGTTACTGTAAAATCATAGTGTATCATGATAAAATTACAGTGTGCCATAGTATAATTATAGTACAATTAGTGTCCTAGTAAAATCATAGTAAAATCATAGTGTATCATGATACAATTACAGTGTGCCATAGTATAATTATAGTACAATTAGTGTCCTAGTAAAATTATAGTAAAATCATAGTGTATCATGATACAATTACAGTGTGCCATAGTAAAATTATACTAAAATCATAGTGTATCAGTAAAGTTACTGTAAAATCATAGTGTATCATGATACAATTACAGTGTGCCATAGTATAATTATAGTACAATTATAGTGTCCTAGTAAAATTATAGTAAAATCATAGTGTATCATGATACAATTACAGTGTGCCATAGTAAAATTATACTAAAATCATAGTGTATCAGTAAAGTTACTGTAAAATCATAGTGTATCATGATACAATTACAGTGTGCCATAGTATAATTATAGTACAATTATAGTGTCCTAGTAAAATTATAGTAAAATCATAGTGTATCATGATACAATTACAGTGTGCCATAGTAAAATTATAGTAAAATCATAGTGTCATAGTAAAATTATACTAAAATCATAGTGTATCAATAAAGTTACTGTAAAATCATAGTGTATCATGATAAAATTACAGTGTGCCATAGTATAATTATAGTACAATTATAGTGTCCTAGTAAAATCATAGTAAAATCATAGTGTATCATGATACAATTACATTGTGCCATAGTATAATTATAGTACAATTATAGTGTCCTAGTAAAATTATAGTAAAATCATAGTGTATCATGATACAATTACAGTGTGCCATAGTATAATTATAGTACAATTACAGTGTGCCATAGTAAAATTATACTAAAATCATAGTGTATCAGTAAAGTTACTGTAAAATCATAGTGTATCATGATACAATTACAGTGTGCCATAGTATAATTATAGTACAATTACAGTGTGCCATAGTAAAATTATACTAAAATCATAGTGTATCAGTAAAGTTACTGTAAAATCATAGTGTATCATGATACAATTACAGTGTGCCATAGTATAATTATAGTACAATTATAGTGTCCTAGTAAAATTATAGTAAAATCATAGTGTATCATGATACAATTACAGTGTGCCATAGTATAATTATAGTACAATTATAGTGTCATAGTAAAATTATAGTAAAATCATAGTGTATCATGATACAATTACAGTGTGCCATAGTATAATTATAGTACAATTACAGTGTGCCATAGTAAAATTATACTAAAATCATAGTGTATCAGTAAAGTTACTGTAAAATCATAGTGTATCATGATACAATTACAGTGTGCCATAGTATAATTATAGTACAATTATAGTGTCCTAGTAAAATTATAGTAAAATCATAGTGTATCATGATACAATTACAGTGTGCCATAGTAAAATTATAGTAAAATCATAGTGTCATAGTAAAATTATACTAAAATCATAGTGTATCAATAAAGTTACTGTAAAATCATAGTGTATCATGATACAATTACAGTGTGCCATAGTATAATTATAGTACAATTATAGTGTCCTAGTAAAATTATACTAAAATCATAGTGTATCATGATACAATTACAGTGTGCCATAGTAAAATTATAGTACAATTATAGTGAAATCCCAGTGTCATAGTAAAATTATACTAAAATCATAGTGTATCAATAAAGTTACTGTAAAATCATAGTGTATCATGATAAAATTACAGTGTGCCATAGTATAATTATAGTACAATTATAGTGTCCTAGTAAAATTATAGTAGAATCATAGTGTCATAGTAAAGTTACTGCAAAATCATAGTGTATCAGTAAAGTTACTGTAAAATCATAGTGTATCATGATAAAATTACAGTGTGCCATAGTATAATTATAGTAAAATCAGTGTCATAGTAAAATCATAGTATATTACAATAAAATTACAGCGTGCCATAGTAAAATTATAGTAAAATTATAGAGTATCACTAAAATAATAATAAAATCATGGTGTTTAATAGCATTATTACATATTGTCATAGTAAAATTATAGTAAATTCATAGTGTATTATAGTCAAATGATATAAATAAATAGAGTAAATAGAGAAAATTAACAGTACATCATAATAAAATTATAGTGTTGCGATGTACAATTCATAGTGTGTCATATTAAAAGCACAGGATACCATGGTGCATTTTTCTGAGATTTTTGATCAGCTGTAATATTAAAAGTTCAATTTAAAATGACAAGAAAATATATGTTTTATTTATTTTAAAATGATTTGTTCAAATTAGAATGAATCAAACCTTGGGAGAATCTGTTGTAAAATCTCACGTGAATTTACAATTAAACAATGCCATGTTGATCAGCACGTGCTAACGACATGGACAGTAATACAGTACTACCTCTAGGATTAATGTGATCGATAATGAAAAGTAAAATTAATAATAATGTAATATAGAGACTGAAAATACAACGGCATGCAGCAGGAATGACGTAATGCAAAAGATAAAAAAAAAAAAAAACATTCCCAGGACCTCTGCTCAGGCTAGAAATGTGAGTAGGCTACAGATGGACGCCATTTTCAGCTCCCTTATATTCCAGTCCCGATTTCCAGACGATACCTGAGTAATGTTTCAGCATGATCGATGTTTAAAAAAAAAAAAAGGCATTAGGCAGGGAATAGTGGATTCACGGTTGACCTGCAGCCAATTTTGCTGCATGCAGCGGCGGGAGCGGTACTCGGTCATTCTGCTGGGACTTGCAACTCATTACAATGCATTATTTCATGCGAGCGTTCAGGATGGCGGATCGATAGCGAGTGCTGATACAATTCCGTCATCTTTAAGGGTATCAATGGTTCTCGAATGTGTGAGTGTGTGAGTGCAGGATACGTATCCGGTCGTGCCGTACAGGAAGTCCGCTGCTTTTAATGTTTATGAGGTCATACCGTTGAGCTATTAGCTCTGATCCATGCTGCAGCAAAGTGCTGTGTTGCTTTTTCCTCTTTCTTTTTATCCTTACTAAATAAACTTGAATAATTGTTCTGGTTAAATTACTCGACTTTCATGTGAAACAATGTGGCCTGGAACGTTATGCAAGAAATTTTATTTATTTATTTATTTATTTTACAAGAGATTATATTCTTGTGTGTGTGTGTGTGTGTGTGTGTGTGTGTGTGTGTGTGTGTGTGTACGTTTATTGTTTGTACTGTTACGCACAACAAATGCAATTTTCATTCAGCACAAAGACAAGGATGGCTGCGGGAAAAAGCGAACAAGGCTCTGTCTAATTAAATGGAAACTCTTTGGGGAGATGGGGGAATGTAGTGTTAACAACCTTATGCTTGCACTAATCACTGTGGGCTACGCTTGTGACTAATTATAAACTCATATTAAAGCCCGGCTTCATACCACAGGAGAGAGCACGAGCGGGAAGTCTTCAGTTCCATCTGATGTCTTCATGCAGTTACTTTTATATACTGCTTTTCTAGACAGTCAAAGCGCTTTACATAGCATGGGGGGGTGGGGGGGTGGATGATTTTCCAACTACCACTAGTGTGTTGCATCCACTTTGATGATGCGACGGCAGCCGTAGTGCACCAGACACCCACCACACACCAGTTATTAGTGGAGAGGAGAGTGATGTAGATCATTCAGGGATGGGGATTATTAGGGGGCCGTGATAGAGAAGGGCCAATGGGGGAATTTGGTCATACCCCGACTCTTTTACGATAAGTGTCCTGGGATTTTTACTGACCACAGAGAGTCAGGACCTCGGTTGAACGGCTCATCCGAAAGACGGTGCTGTTTTTACAGTATAGTGTCCCTGTCACTATACTGGGGCAGTAGGGCCCATACAGACCACGTGGTGAGCGCCCCCTGCTGGTGTCACTAATACCACTTCCAGCAGCAACCTTAGTTTTTCCGTTATTAAATCTACGATCATGAAGTGAAAACCCCAAATGGCTTCCTATGGATTCACTATATGCTGTATGCTCACTACACGGGGTATGGCATAATGGCCAATTCTCAAAAAAATGGTCTTTCTATAGCTTTTATTTAAAAGAACCACCCCCCACCCCACCCCAGTGCAACAGATAGAAAGAGATGAAGAAAGATCACACGTCACACACACACACTTGCCTAAACGTGAGCTCGGCACATCCGATCTCTGACGTCATGTCAAGATCACTACTGTTATAAAAATAACAGTAATACAGTACAGATGAGGAAGAGGAGTTTTACAGTACAGCGAGGGTTAATGCAACGCTTGTAGTGCTGCTCGGGGTGTTCCTGAAGGACTTCTTCACAAAGCTCTATTTCTCACAGTGTATTGTGCTGTATTTAGTGTGACAGACGGGTGCGCTGAGGGATTTAATGCAACGGCGTCTCGCAGAGCGAGAAATGGAAATTTATGAGCATGCAACAAATGTTTAGAATATTACCAAATATATACAAAGATGTCTCTGTTCAAGGTTCTGCTTTTAGAGACAATTATCACTGTGATAAGCAAACTAGATCTTATTTTAGTTATAATATTGCTGATATATGAAATATTTGGAAGGTTTTTGAGAAACTGGAAGAGGTTTTCAAACTTGCTACGGAAAATCCTCTACAAAGGGGGATTTGACGTTTGAGGAACGCTGCATTATTGGTTCTTAAGGTGGTCTGAAATTCCTTCGGCCTCTATTGCAATGAATAATTATAATGATTCTAATGAATTATTACATTTATATCAAAATGTTTTTTTTAATATGGATTTGAAATGTCATTTGAAACATTTTAATTAGTTGGTAGATTCGTTGGTAAATTGTTTCCATATGGCAACAATGTGCAATGGTGGAAAGTACGATATAATCAAAACTAACACAAAGATATTGAGATTCCAATTCCAACGACTGCATTTTCCAAAACTATAAACTGAAGTTTTCTTTCTTCTAGAAAGTTACGAAATTACAGTTGTAAAAATCACGAGGATGCATTTACTCACTCAAAATACATACAGAAATTAGAGCCCGATATGTTTAGGTTGAAGTATCGTTTTCATTTTTTTTCTCTTGAAATGTAAAATTTAGAAAACATTTTGCAGTTGCAAAAGGTCTGAAATTACAACCATTTTTCATACTTTCATTGTGAAAGAAAATGTAAATATACTGTTAGAGAAGCCTAGTATCTTTTTTTTTTTTTAAATAGGCGTATGTAGACCTGTTTCAATCCATGAACGCTCATACCGCTGTTCCATTATCGCATTTTGTTGCCATATGGTAACAATGAAATTTTACTGTTTAACAGAATACTCGAAATATATTAACTTCTTTAAATTACAAAAAATAAATGTTAACTCATCTCAGAGAATGTTTCATCCACCCCCCCCCCCCTTTAAGTAGTTTAGCCTAAATTGTGAAAAATTAAACCAATTTTTAGAACTTTCCGATGATGACCTTCACCATGCCTGTGATTGCAGAAAAGAAAGTGCAAACAGCACTTTCTGGTCATGTGACATGACATTTTTTTTTGGTTATGTCAAAGTTAAAGTCCCCTTTTTCCAGTCCAGTTACATGGAAAAATAGTAGTTTTGTGTTACAACATATCATTTTTAAAAAATTATTATTGTCGTATGGCAAAGGGCGTAAAGTATGCGGTAAAGGGTTGGAAATTCTCTCTTAATAACAAGAAATATTTTTGAAACAATCACACATCATAATATTGTATTTTTGTGACATTTAACTTATTATGTGTCCAATCTATTTGGTTCCACCAGGGTCTGAGACAGAACTTTGTTAAATCAATGGCGTGACTGAATTATACAATAAATACAGCCATTTCTCTCTTTTTTATTGTTTTTTTAAACAAAATTATAAGGCTGTAACAGAAGAATATCTGTGCCCAGAGGTTTAAAAATAAGAGCTGCAGAGGCTCTTATTAAATAACCACGACCAGTTTATTATGATATGCCATGACGATGTTGACGTTTTTGTTCTATTCTCTTCGTGATTAAAGAGTTTTTTTGGCTGAAACCTTAACGATATTCCTTCTCTCTGGTAATTGATGATGTACGCCATGTTTGAGGTTCTCTCTGGCCTCCGGTTGTTGCTGCTCCATGCTGAACCAGCATTCAGAACTTTATCGCTGAAGATATTTGGTGTTAAGTGATATAAATTGTCTGGAATCATGGCTGCGTTCCCGTCCATTTTCGCCGCGAGTCGTGACACGTGCTTTCCTGTTCTGGAACGAGAAGCCGAGATCAGATCAGTACATTTTTAACTGAGAAAGCGAGAGAATGCGCACTCTCTCAGCACACAGTCAGAAATAAAGTGACTCATCAGCTGATCCTTAATCAGAAGTTTCTGGTCAAATTCAGGCTTTATTGTTGTGTATATTCTGTAAGATAGGGAGAGTATGGAGGGACGAGATAAAACATCAAGGGTCATCGAAGGACACTTTCACATCTATTCCAATTTGTTGAGTCCAAATTAGAGCAAAGTTGATACTTTTAATTCGTTTGGTTTGGTTTCACACTACACAAGCTTAAACAAGCCAAGAAGCAACAACAACAACAACAAAAAACCTTGGCAGAGGTGTGTGTATAGGTGAAAACCTCATCGTCAAACTCTTCATTCATTGGTCAGAAATACGGAGAAGGAAAACTTAAGCAAACCTTTACCAAGTCAGCCCCTTCAGGATTTCGTGATTTCGCGATCGCAGAATCGAGCAAACTCCGCAACAATTTTCCGAAATTACGGCAGATTTCACGCAGATCATGTGACATCATCGCAACACACATTCAGCCATGAGTACAGCTAAAAAGTCTCATTTCCCAACAAACATCGGTGTGAAAGACCGTGCAAAACAATTTAGTGCGCTTGCGATTAAGCCGATTCGATGCAAAAAAAACGCATCGCAAATTTTGAAAAAGCCGCAGCAACATCAAGCATTTAGGGCCGCAACGATCCCAAAAAAACCGCACGGAATCCCCTACGGCCTGCCAAGCGCATATCGAAATCACAAATGTCCCTCGAGCGCGAAATAAACGACTACATATTTACTGTATATAAATAACTAGCTATACGATCACACCCAGCGCCGGCATTTTCTTTCCAGAACACATGGCGCGTCTGCGGTTCTACAGCTCTCTCCTCTGATTCAGTTCAGCAGCTCAAAGAAACACCACGACTCAGAACACGCGGCGTATTGGATTCACTTCCAGCTGAGTCGGTTCAGAGTCGAATCGTCTTCTCACTCCAGCCGAGATCATTTGGAAGCACGACGAGAACAAACACTTCACTCAGAGGCTCACGGACCGGATATTTCGGTCGGCGCTTGAGTTGTGTCCTCACTTGTGTAAAGAACCGCACCGTGGTGAAGGAGAGCACACCAGGGTTCCTCTCGAACAAACGAAACTCTGTGTACATGAAAGCAACTTTAAATCAATAAAATGATGCTCATGATCAAGTAAAGTGTGCGTGTATGAGTGTGTGTGTGTGTGTGTGTGTGTGAGTTTCACGCTGAATGAGCGCCTACAGCGCTGATGAAGCTTTCTTCTGCAGCTCTGCAGTATTTCTTCATCGTAATCA
>CM022771.1:2499147-2521647 GCA_012411365.1 Ameiurus melas | reverse complement strand
GTGTCTCTCTTTTCCAATTCCCGAATCTTTTCAGCTAGTTTCAGTGTTTTGTGTTTTTGTTATGATGTAGTAGGGAGACACCCCTGCTGTATCAAACACATCTAAACAGTATGTGTGTGTGTGTGTGTGTGTGTGTGTGTGTGTGTGTGTGTGTGTGTGTGTGTGTGTGTGTGTGTCTGAGTGTGTGTCTGAGTGTGTCTCATCTTAACTCGACACATTAGAGTGAACTTTATGTTCTCTATATATTGTATGTTAACTGTATTGTGTGTGTGTGTGTGTGTGTTTTAATAAATGATTAACTTTACCTTATGGGATCCAGCCAAATGTCCCCACAAGTTAAAAACTGTCAGATATTCACACACCCACCACACACACACACACACACACACACACACACACACACACACACACACCCACACACACACACACACACACACACACACACACACACACACACACACACACACACACACACACACACACACCTCACTCACACCACACACTTACACACACACACACACACACACACACACCTCACTCACACCCCCCCACGCACACACACACACCCTCACTCACACACACACAGATGGTATGAAAATGTTTCTCCTAATCACTCTATAATGACAGAGACTCGTGTCCTCAGCGGAGTTGATTAGTTTCCCGGGTTTTAAGTGCAGATTATTTCCAGGCAGGAGTTTTAGCTTTAAGCCGTTCAGAACCCACGAGTGCTGCGCCTCAGCCTTGCTGTTGGATTTTAGCCAAAGCTAATCTGATTAAAGCAGTGTGTCTCTCTCTTCTTCTCTCTCTCACTTGTACGCCACACTGATTCGCAGAGTCCTACACCCAGCACTGGATTTGAGGCAAAACAAATAGCTTTCCGTTGAATGCTAACAAGAAGCCGGTGTAAAGAAAATAAAAGGTTTTTCGGTCAGATTAATTTTCCTTCACAGGAGGAGAACAAGACGCGGCTTTTCAGACGGATTTGTTCCATCCTTGACCAGAGCTAAATGTAGTTCACATTCAGCGACAAATAAATGGACAGTCTGCATTTTAACGTACCGCTAAACACGGAAACGTGACGCAGTTTCTCTCTCTCTCTTTTTTTTTTCTTCAACAAAAACGTCTATTGATTTTCTCAGCATTTCTGTACAAAACTGATTTGAGGAACATTCTGGAAACTTAGCCACAGAATCCATGTGCCAAGCTATCTATCTCGCTAACTTAGCCAATGTTAGTAACAAATCTATTTATTCATCCATTTTATAGGTTTGTCTGCTTAAATAAACCACTGAAACTACGATGATGCAATCTTCAAGACGTAAACACTCGAAATCCTACAACTTCCTCTGAAAATTGAAAGCTAGTTTTAGCATCTAGCCAGCTCTTCCAGGTGACAGGGGAAAGTGGGGCCATTTTCTAATTTGCATATTCATGAATATTCATAAGAAGCGTCATTTTGTTCAAAAGTGAAGGTGTAGAAGTATTCCAAGGCCATTTTTAATTGTCCTGGGCAGTAAATATGAACATTTATCAAACAAATGATTCATTAAAAAAATTATTACTTAAACAAACTATTAATCAACATAGATGTTATATTTAATAGATTAAAATGACATTTACATGAAATTTAAGGACATATAGTATATATGTAAGATCTGATCACAGAATTTTTTTATGAATTAACTGTCCTGATGTTTACAAAAAAAAAAATCTGGTTAAAATTTAAAATTAGCATTTTATTTTACAGTACTGTAATTTAATAGTTAATGATCAAGTAATTAACATGTAATATCTTGTACAGTTTATGCAGCAATTGTTAGTTTCACAGTGCAATCATTTCTGAGAACATTATTGAATTTACATCAAAGTAATGAAGTAAAAATAAAATACCTGATATATGATACACGATGCTAAGATACACAGTAAATTGTCAATACACTGCGAAGAACATGTCTAATGAATTTCATTGTGTCCAACCATTCTCAACGAGGTTATTATATAACAAATTTACGATTTGTAAGCCTTTGCCTTGACTTCCTACTAATTCCAATATTCAAATCATCTTATTTTATTGGCAAAATAAACAAATTATCAGCCAATGTATAAGACAAATGGAAAAGAAACCCCAGTACAAATTGGATGAAGTTAGTAAACATGTTTGGAAACAAGATCGATCATTTTTACGCATGTTTCGTCATAGTCTTGTAATAAGAAATATGTTGGATGTAACTATATTTCATATATTTGAACTTGCTAACATTTATTTATATTAAATTTCACATCAATTTTGACTTGTTGTATAACACACACCTTTCAGATTCTGCTTAAAGTAATCGATAACGTCATGAAATTGTTTTTGGATTATTTTATTGGCTAAATAAACAAAACATATCGAATATAGATGAGATTAGTTTGAAAACAATTGTTTAAATGAGATAAAACCAGTCATTTTTGTTTATAACAAGCCTGATAATCTTACCTTTTTTTTGATTCTCTTACAATGAGAACGATTTTAAATGTAGATATATTTAATATATTTTACCATACTAAGATATCATTTATTTTGCAGTGTAACCGTTTCATTTCTAGATAAATGTTGAATAATTATTTAAAGCTGAAATTACTATTATAGTAACATACTACCATTATGCTACTTGTTGTTGTTGTTGTTGTTTTACATTTATTACTTAGATATTCAACACACAAAGTTTTACTTGTAAGTTTTACATTATTACTTGTTAAATTATGAATAATTATTGCATGTTGGGAAATGCTGTCCTACATAACTGATATTTATTTACACTGCACCTTATATTCCAATGTTTAAAAAATGAACTGTAACTACAAAATCCTTATCTATTAGTTAGTTACATAAGTCTAAGAGCCAGCAGCACTAATATTTGCCTGACTTAAGATAAATCAAAAAAACATCCATCACAAGGATAATCTAAATCATTCTAGCATGAGGACTTGCAGAAAATTTAATTTGGCCTGACAATTTTTCCGCCTGAACACAGCGTGTGTGGGCTGCAACTTTCGGAGGCTCTTTTCTGATGATCCCATCGCATGAAGGCTTAAGTGAAGTTCTTGGAGCTTTGGGGACTGACCTGGATCCTTCAGCCTGAATTAAGTGAGCCGTGGTGACGTTCGGGGGGTTTTGATGGCTTCACTTGCGTCTGCGTTCCTGTATTGTGAACGCTTTTCGCCACATTAGAAGCAAAGCTATCTCGCTCGCTCAGAGCCGGGAAGTGGGCATAATAGTGAAAAATACAATCCGTATTTGCATTGAAAGCTATAATAATTGAAAGAGAGAAAGAAAGAGAGAGAGAGAGAGAGAGAGAGAGGTGGCATGAGGTGGCCAAGTTCTTTGTGCTCTCTTAAATTTCTTAAGTAGAATTGGTTTCGATTTAAAGTTTAGAAATTGGTGATGTCATAGTGGTGGCACAGGGGTATCTCTAGGGAGCAAGAGAGTATGGATTAGTATTAGTATTGATACAGACACTGAAATGTCCAGCTGTAGCCATGGCTAAAATTCCCTTTTGAAAATCGATCTTTATGTAAAGAGAACGATATTATACGGTATTATAATCTCAGTTAAAAAATTTTTGCAGCGTTAACATTATCTGTAAAGTGTCCGCTTTAGCACTTCATTGTCGACCTGTTCCATTATTTTCGATTCTCTCTGAACTCGAAACATTCTCCTTTTACCTTCACCGAAAGTGAGGGCGCTGCATGACTGCATCTTTCGAGCACCGTGAGCACGGGCCAAAAACGTTATCAACGTGAACTGTTTACTAGGGGGTTGTGGGCGGAGCTTCCAGATATTGTCCGAAAGGACAAAACACCTGCTGTTCATCTTTTGGTGGATTTTGAAGTAAGTTCCAGTTTGAAGTACTCTGATGTTCAAATAGCTTTTATTTTTGGGTATTTTATCTCACCTGACCCGTATCCCCCAGTCTCATACTAAACCTCATGAGTACTTCCAGTATGCTAAGGATTACTTACTACGGTTCTTTAAGGGTTCGTTGGGTAATTAAGGGTTCTTAACTTCCTTCCTGAAACACTTCTACATAGAAATCGAAAGCATTCCAACAGACTGACAAACCGAAGATCCCCGAACCTTTGTTCACACCAGAGTCGTTCAAATCGCTCGATGCTGGTCGCTAGTGGGCGGTCCTATTTATATATATACACGTGTCAGCTATGTACAACAATACACGTACTGTATACAAAACCACTCACAGGACTTGTAATGTTACAGAGGACCATGCAAAAAGTGCATCAAAACTGCTATCAGTTATGACCCTAAACTATATAAATCATATCGTAAAGAGATCCTGCATTGAGACAGTTACAGTAGATGCAGTCCAGATCAGCAGTCGATCAGCTTCGGTGCTCATGGAAACTTCTGGAACAAGAGCCTGTCAGTTCACATGATGGAACCTAAGTGCAAAGTTGTTGGATGTTGTAACCTAGAACTGAGAAAAGTGTTCTATAAAGTGCAGTTTGAACCTGACTATAGAGAGTGTAGCTGAACTGAAAGGGCCAAACAAAGGGTCAAACCTGGTGAGATATTATGTGGTGGCAGTCAAGCATTCCTAGCTGACAATAGCTTTCAGCGTGTGTGGGACAGTATCTTCTCAGTGTTGAAGCGTTTCTCTATTCCATTCCATGTCACCGTAAAACCTTTGGACTTGAACTTACTTTGAATCAGGATGTCTATAAGATCAAATCGCATCTCATAGACGTGGCTTATAATGCCATCTAGAAACAAACGTTTGCAAAATGTCTCCATGATGAACTAGATTGATGAGAACCAGTACCAACAGGCTTGTCTTTTGGGATGCAGGGTAACTCAGTCAGCCTGGAAAAAAAAACAAAACTCCCAAAATAGGATATTCATGCTCAGGGGATATTACACAATATCAGCACCGAAAATGAGACACCCGCTTGCATTGCAATAACAGACAACTCGTTTCTGTTCCTTCGTACCGTCTGCATTTATTTATTTATTTATTTATTTATTTATTTATTTATTTAGCTTTCGGAAAGAAAACTGACAGTCATTACTCAAAATGATGAAACAACAAGCCGTTTCTTTTTTCTAAAAAAAAAAAAAAAAAAGAGTAATGAGTAAATAGCTGAGGATAAAAAAAGGCCAACACGTCTAAATCGGTTGCTGACCCGAGTCAGGAAGCAAAGCTCCAGCTGCTCAATCTGCCACCATATTGACTTATGCTAAATCTATTCTATTGTTTGGCCGCGTGTCTATTCTTCCGGGAGCGTCATTGCAACACACCAGCTTACAAGATCTGCCTCACGTTGTAGATAACGTCATTATTTTTACCACACACACAATCAAGACATTGTGTATGGATAGAAGGTATTGTTAGTGGGATCTATAACTGACCTGATGGGGTCGAGACTGAAAGAAATGTGATTCTTTTATCAGACAAATAGATGTCTGATATTGATTAAAATGGTAAGTAGTACATCAAATAGGATATAGTGTATTCAGTATACTTCGTGTATAGTATATAGTATAGTCTATAGAGTGCTTATAGTAGGCACTGTGGAGTGTAGTATACTCCGCTGTAGTATACACAGTATACTTACTATACACGTATTGTGTGGGATGTAGTATACGGTGTAGTATTGTACGACCTTGATTCCAAAAATAGCTGGGACGATGTGTAAAATGTAAATCATAGCAGAATGCAGTGATTTGCAAATCTCATAAACCCGTATGTTATTCACAATAGAACATAGGAAACATTTCAAATGCTTAAAGGCAATGTACCGTTTTAAGGAAAAAAATAAGGTCATTTTGAATTCAATGGCTGCACGACTTTTAATTTTCCGGCCTTTTGTTGACCCCGTCCCAACTTTGTAGGAATCAGGGTTGTATATAATGTTGTAGGTAGTATATAAAATAGTAAAGTATTTAGTATGGTATGAATTATATGGAACAGTATAGTGCAGTATTTTATATACTGCAGTGTAGTACATTATTATATAGACTAGTATTGTATATAGTTATGTAGTATATTAGTAGTGTGTAGTAGTATATTAGTATATATTATGTAGTATATTAGTACGGTATACTGTAGTGTGTAGTGTAGTATAGTGTAGTGTATAGTTTAGTGTATACTGTAGTGTGTAGTGTAGTATAGTGTATAGTGTAGTATAGTGTAGTGTAATGTAGTATACTGTAGTGTGTAGTGTAGTATAGTGTATTGTATAGTGTAGTGTTTAGTGTAGTATAGTGTATTGTAGTGTATAGTTTAGTGTATACTGTAGTGTGTAGTGTAGTATAGTGTATAGTGTAGTATAGTGTAGTATAGTGTAGTATAGTGTATTGTATAGTGTAGTGTGTAGTGTAGTATAGTGTATTGTAGTGTATAGTTTAGTGTATACTGTAGTGTGTAGTGTAGTATAGTGTATAGTGTAGTATAGTGTAGTATAGTGTATTGTATAGTGTAGTGTGTAGTGTAGTATAGTGTATTGTAGTGTATAGTTTAGTGTATACTGTAGTGTGTAGTGTAGTATAGTGTATAGTGTAGTATAGTGTATTGTAGTGTGTAGTTTAGTGTATACTGTAGTGTGTAGTGTAGTATAGTGTATAGTGTAGTATAGTGTATAGTGTATTGTAGTGTGTAGTGTAGTATAGTGTATAGTGAAGTGTAGTGAGTAGTGTAGTGTAGTATAGTGTATAGTGAAGTGTAGTGTGTAGTGTAGTGTAGTATAGTGTATTGTAGTGTGTAGTGTAGTGTAGTAGTGTAGAATAGTGTATAGTGAAGTGTAGTGTGTAGTATAGTCTAGTATAGTTTAGTGTATAGTATAATGTAGTATAGTGTAGTATAGTGTATAGTGAAGTGTAACGTGTAGTATAGTGTAGTATAGTCTAGTATAGTGTATAGTGAAGTGTAGTGTGTAGTGTAATGTAGTATAGTGTATAGTGAAGTGTGGTGTGTAGTGTAGTGTAGTATAGTATATAGTATAGTGTAATGTAGTATGGTGTAGTGTGTAGTGTAGTATAGTGTATAGTGTAGTGTAGTGTAGTATAGTGTATTGTAGTATGTAGTGTAATGTAGTATATTGTAGTATAGTGTATAGTGAAGTGTAGTGTGTAGTGCATTATAGTATATAGTATATAGTATAGTGCAGTGGTCCCCGACCCCCGGTCCGCGGACCGGTACCGGTCCGTGGGTCATTTGGTACCGGGCCACACAGAAAGAATAAATGACTTACATTATTTCCATTTTATTTATTATCTGGATTTATTATTCTCTCCGTTACATCCTTCTATGACTCACTCTTGATGCATGTCAAGACGCTTGTCTCGGTCACGTGATACGTTGAAACCTTACCATAGAGACCAGAGATCGTTAGGGGGGAGAGAGGATGTTACGAGGACGCTGCTAATAAAGTTAAGATTTCACATAGGATTCACGTTTATTATTATATTTTAAAAATACCCCAGTTTTTATGCCGGTCCTATCATTTTATTTTGTTGTATTTATCCGCCACACCTTAAAGGCCGGTCCGTGAAAATATTGTCTGATATTAAACCGGTCCGTGGCGCAAAAAAGGTTGGGGACCACTGGTCTAGTGTATAGTGTAGTGTAGTATACTGTTTTAGCATATGGTACATTTTCTTTCACTGCGTAATCATACATTGACACCCTATACTGTAGTGTTATTGTGTGTGTGTGTGTGTGTGCGTGTGTGTGTGAGTGTGTGTATTGCTGAGAGCAGTGATCCTTGTATTGGTAATAGAAGAACAGGCCTGTCAGTGGTGACCTGCAGGAGGCCAGGGATGAAATGAATTCCATTTTCTCCAGTTGGTGTTGGGATTGAAGTCCTGCTGAGGCCCGGCTCTGACAGGCAGCAAAGAAAAGTCGCCCCGTCGATCACATATCAGCTTCCCCCACATCACTCTCTCTCTCTCTCTCTCTCTCTCTCTCTCTCTCTCACACACACCTGCAGTTCGACTACTCACACAGGTCCTGCCCTCCACACAGCCCTCTCACACAATCTCTCTACAGTATAACACCATCAATATCACCATGCCATGATCTCCTCTCTACGAACGTGCCACGAATTCAACGTCGCACACATTTCAGACGTGCTCCTCTAACAGACGACGTCGACCCCGAGTCCGATATTTTGATTGAATTTCAGGTTCACGTCGTCTCACTTTCCATTCGGTTCCCAGCTCAGGACTCGCCGCTGGAGTGAAGCAGTAACAAGGAATTTGGACGTTTGCAGTCTGAGTGTGTTTTAATATTCGTTCGGCTCGCCCTCAGGAGTAATCCTCTCCGCGTGTAAAAACATCCGCACTCAGACCCATTCCCCCTCCTCCAGCAGCATGACATCGACGGAGGATTAATACATTCAAAGCCCTCACTTTCGTGACCTTTGCGTCGTCCCGCTGATTTGTTCCGATTTGGCCGAAAATCTGATCCAGTCCTCGAAAAGCAGATTATGATGTATTAGGTTCTTTTTAGACTGAACTAGTTTAATACCTCATTTGCATTGGAAATGCGGTGCAGGCAGACGACGGAGAAATATAACAAACATCAGAAACAAAGGGCAAAGCAATTCAGTGATTAAATTAGACCCTGGAGAATTACACACAAATAGACTCCTTTAAAATGGATGACCCTGCGTTTATTAACAAAAGAGAGGATTGTTATTTTAATTCGTTTGCCATCAGTGACCAGAGACAGATCATCCCGGCGATGGAAAGTCCTGAAAATGGATTTAAAACCACTGATAATTATCCAAAAAGTGCTTGCATGAAGCAGCCTACTTCACAAGCTTAGCCAAATATATAAATCCCCCAGAACGTGCCATTATACACAATTTAACAAAAAATAAAAACATTCTTAGTAAAAAAATGTTAAGTTGTTGAAAGCATTTTTTTAAGTTAATTGCTTGCTAGCTTGTTCGGCTACACAATATAATAGCCTAGTGTATGACTGGTGTACAAAATGTAACAGCTAGCCTGCTGTTAACTAGCAAACATGGCTACTGTTGTACACGATATAAGACTTTGCTTAATCGTAACGAGCTTGCTAGCAAATTTGGCTACTGGTTTTAACAATGTAGTCTAATGTTAGCTAGCTTGCTAGAGAACATGGTTGATAGTGTACACTGTACGATGTAATAGTAAACCTAATGCTAGTTAACTTGATAGCAAATAAGGCTACTAGTGTACTAGTGTAACAGTTAGACTAATGTTAGTTAGCTTGTTAGCAATATAGCAATCTTGGCTATTGCTGTAGACAATATAATAGCCTAATGTTAGTTAGCTTACTTGCAAGTTTGGCTACTGGTGTACTGTATAGAGTATAACTGTTAGCGGTTAGCTTGCTTTCTGTTGGTTTGCTTGCTGGTGTACACAGTGTAATAGTTACCTGTAGTTTCTTAGCTTGTGAGCAAAAATTTTGGCTACTTGTTAACATAATAGGATAGTAAATTTAGCCTACTTGCTAATAACTGTGGCTACAAGTGTATGTTGTATATAATACACAGACAAATGTTACTGTGCTAGTCAACTTGGCTATACAATATGATAGCTAACCTAATGTTTGCTAGCTTGCTAACAAACCTGGTTTTAATTACGTAATACCATCCATCCATCCATCCATCCATCCATCTTCAACCGCTCACTCCTTTTCAGTGACCAAGTCTAATCCCTGGTAAGAACTTAAAACTGTTTTTGCAGCAAAAGCTGGTTCTACCAAGTACTAATCTGGAGGGGTTGAACACTTATTCACATGTACCGTGACTAGACTTTGTTATGCTAAGCACAGTCCTAACAATCTTTTCTTTCCCTCTCCTTCTGTCGAGCCACACATGATTTTACGGAGATACTAGAGATCCTGATCCTTTCTGCTCTCTGGACCTGCTTGATCCGTTTCGGATGTCCTGCCTCTGGATGGAGCTCTCATCTTCTCCAATTCCAGATTGCTGGGACTACGGCTGCTTCTAAGGCCAAACAGACTTCATATAAATCCATAATGAACTTTTTCACACTATCTGTTGTTACCCAGATGAGGACGGGTTCCCTTCCTAATCTGGTTCCTCTCAAGGTTTCTTCCTCTTAACATCTTATGGAGTTTTTCCTCACTACCATCACCACAGGCTCGCTCAATAGGGATAAATTCGCACTTTTAAAATCTGTATACTGTGTTTAGAAGTTTCTGTAACGCTACTTTGAGACAATGTCTATTGTAAAAAGTTCCATACAAATACAATTGAATTGAATTGAACTTGTGCAATTTCCATTTTGTTTGAAAGATCTGCTGACGGTGAGGCCGTAATCAAGAAATGTCTAATCTAGAAATTATTCATCCACGTCACTATTTAAAACACAAAACCAGACTGAAATGAAAAGATACAAAAAGGAAAAACAGGAACGCGCCGCCTTCGCAGTAATAACGCTAAACCTGCTGTTGATCTACAGCGTCTTTTTGGCGGAAGTCCGACGCTTGAGCAATGCACAAGCAATAAAACCACGTCTGGCTCTCAGTGTATTTTGGGGCTAAGGAAATTACATTCTTACTGCAAATGAAGTCCCCGGAGCAAAAGCTGTCCAAGTTTCAGCGCTAAGGGAACAGTGTAGTCGGCACACCGTCAGCACTCAATCTCATTTAGGTTGTGCCTACAGGCTACAGCTAGCTCCGTGTACCGCATTAACTAGCCGTCATTCAGCCCAGCCGGTAAAACACGTTAGGACACGTCGTATTGTGAGTTTGGTTTCAGCTCAATCTGAGAAAAAGAGAAACAGCAAACAGGGTAGCAGTTAGTGTTCCTCAGAGAGAGCTTCTACAACATACAGCAGCAGGGCTCCGGATCATTTGATTTCGGATGTTCTTACCAGGATAATCCCCACCGGAAGGTACCGGTACATGTTTAACATCAGTATTCACAAATAGAACGCATAGCAATATATCGAAAACTAAACACACACACACACACACCACATGGTGTGTCTTGCTGACTTTCTGTAGGTTATGATATATTGACTCAGTGTGTGTTCAACCGTAAACGGCCTGCTGTGTGTACCTGTAGCTGTACGCCGCCCTGTGTGTGATAATGACTCAGCCGTTGCTCATCTGCCCCTCAAAGCCCCAGAGACAGGACAGTGCTGACCTCTGATCTGGACTGGGGCGGGACCACGTGGTGTGCTGAGTGACAGATGGCAGAGAGAGAGAGAGAGAGACAGAGAGACAGAGAGAGAGAGAGAGAGAGAGAGACAGAGAGAGAAAGAGAGAGAGAGAGACAAAGAGAGAGAGACAGAGAGAGACAAGAAGAGAGAGAGAGACAAAGAGAGAGAGAGAGAGAGAGACAGAGAGAGAGAGAGAGAGAGAGAGAGAGAGAGAGAGAGAGAGAGAGAGAGAGACAGAGAGAGACAGAGAGAGAGAGAGAGACAGAGAGAGAGAGAGAGAGAGAGACAAGAGAGAGAGAGACAGAGAGAGAGAGAGAGAGAGACAAAGAGAGAGAGACAGAGAGAGAGAGAGAGAGAGAGAGAGACAGAGAGAGAGAGAGAGAGAGAGAGAGAGAGACAGAGAGAGAGAGAGAGAGAGACAGAGAGAGACAGAGAGAGAGAGAGAGAGAGAGACAGAGAGAGAGACAGAGAGAGAGACAGAGAGAGACAACCTGGATGCAGTATCACCACTTTAAATATAAACACACACACACACACACACACCGTGTGAGAGAGAATAACGAAAGAGAATTATTCAGATATCACGAAACACACAAATATTCATCGGTAAATATTACACAGCCAAGAATTTCTAAAATGCAAACGATTCGATTAATTGTAACATTTACGACTACTGTTGGAAAAAAATATATATATATATATATATATATATATATACAAATACAATATTTATTAAATTCAACTTGTAATATTTAGAGAAAAAAGTCGTAATATTTAATCGTAGGAGAACAAAGTTGTGAAACATCCCTCAATTTTAAAACAGCATTGCTCTGATACGAACCATTGTGACTTCACAACACTCTGTGTGTGTGTGTGTGTGTGTGTGTGTGTGTGTGTGTGTGTGTGTGTGTGTGTGTGTGTGTGTGTGTGTGTGTGTGTGTGCGTGTGCGTGTGTGTGTGTGTGTGTGTGACTTTCAAATCTGCTAAATTATGATTACAGAATATTAAATACTTATTTAACAAAGAAAAACACAATCAGTGATATACTGAAATGTTTTTAAAAAAAATAACATTTAAGGAAGGAGTCTCCAGTGTTAGTTCATACTGTCAATAAATCTGTTTTCATGCAGCTGTTGATTTCTCACGCAGGAACTCATTTGGTTAACTTCTATTCCCTGCAACTAATGAGCATTTTTAACCTGGAGGCTGTAGACGACCCTGAACCCGCAGCAGCGTACTGTACGTCTCGGTGTCGGCTCTGTGCTAATAGGTGCGCTGCTCTCTCCTGAATTTCAAACATTTTCCGTATTTTTTGTAATGTATTTTTTATAGCCGATGGTCCTGGTTAGTGTCTCACGCCTGGGTTTCCTGCACTCCTTTCGACCAAAGTGTGCGCCTTAAAAACTGTCAATCATCGAAAGCCTGTCTGAGCTTCTTTTCTCTTTTTCCTCTGTTCAGATCTAGCAGCCTGGAGGCTTAATCCAAAAACCCACCAATCACGGCTCGGCACGTGACGGCAAGCTCCTCCCATAAGAGCGCAGAACAGAGGAAGGATGGCGCATGCGTGAACACACACACATATATACACATGTAGAGATTTGTAATTATAAAATTTGGATGTTGATTATTTTCGACTAGGTTCATATAAGGTGCTACGTGTGTGTGTGTGTGTGAATGTTGTGTGTGTGTGTGTGTGTGTGTGTGCACTGCAATTTCTTCATGGCTGAAAAGGAAAAAAATGTGTTCAGCTGTGACTAATATTCCAGTGAGGCGAGGTGATAAGAGCAGAAAGAGACACAAACAAGCCGAGATACTCATCGACCCTGCCCCGTCAGACGACTCCATCACACACACACACACACACACACACACCACCTTCATCTCCGTCACATCCACCCAATGCTTTGCTTTTCTCTCTACAGCCAGATCTCCACTCATCACATTAACGCCTGGGATATTCCTTCACATTTGCACTTATTTGAACTCGCCCTTGAAGTGTAAAACGCGCGCCGCTTTCTGGAAACCGTTTCAAATCGCTAAACGATCCCGAGCGTGAACGCGTGCACGCGTGACGAGTCACTCCTTAAAATAAATCCAACGAAATAGTGCTCATTATAATAGTTCATATATCATGGCATGGCGTGCCAATTAGGAGCGCAGAATCAACATGCACGCGGCGTCTGCAGAGTAATTAAATTGAAATATTAATGACGGAAAGTCCTCGCAGGCCTTCGGCCCGTTATCAATCTGCGCCTAATGAGTCGTTCGTCTCTAAACGTGGAGTGGCGCACCCTCATGGGGTGCACAAACCACTGCTAGAGGTCATTGACGAACTCGGAGCAAATCGGCGCATAAACAAAGCCGTTTGAGCGTCAAAAAGCTTTTTTGCGGTCTGGGGGTGAGGGGTGGAGTTTGGAGGATGATGGAGACGTGTGTTAGCCGGTGGGGTTTTTAGGGATAAGCTCCAATTTGGCTCCAATTTGGAGCTGGGCGACTATTTCGAGACTTATTAGCTCGGACCCTTACAGCTAAAACCACTGCCAGAGGTCACTGATAAAGATTGGTGCAAATCAGCGCTTAGGCAAAACCGTTTGTTCCTTAAAAGTGTGGGGATGTAGAGTAAACGCCCGTGTGTTGGCGGATGATGAGCTGTCTTCAATGGATTTCTCATTAAATCTAGATCCTTGGATCCGTCCTCGTCCAGAAAAGATGGGCGTGGCTCTGTACAGCCGGTTTCTGCACAGAAGCTCCGAGTCTGATGTGTTTGTTGACTCATTACTCTCATCGCCATTCGTTTATTTGAAGCTTATTAGGACATTTTAGTCCGGACCGGTCCAGCCAAAACCACTTCTAGAGGTCATTTTGATCCTTTATAGTGGTTACGGTGATGTGAGACGTGAAGATGTGACTTGTTTTATTATTGGTGACGTGTTTTATTTAGATTTTTATCTAAAAAGAATCTTTTTAATGGATTTTTCAAGAGTCCCGATGTGACGCGCTCCTCAGTTGATTATGCTGTATCGTACCATTTTTAGAGCATGGCTCAAAATGGCTCTGTGCGTTGCCGACTCATTACACTCGACACGATTCTCTCATTTAGAGCCGAGCGACTATTCCGAGACTTATTAGCTCTGATCCTTGCAGCCAAAGCCACTGCTAGAGGCCATTGATAAAGATTGGTGCAAATCAGCGCTTAAACAAGACCGTTTGATGGTTAATCGCGGTTTTGGGGAAGTCGGAGGCGGGAAGGGAATTGGCTTGGAGTTAAAAGTGAACAGATCTTTGTCGGACGATGTTTTTTCGTTAGTGATGTGAAGCTGAACCTCTGAACCTCATGAAGATTTTAATCTCCCAATAAATCCAGATGCTTCGCTCCGTCCTAGTCCAGCAAAGACGCTCCGGTGTGCTTCCATCTTTAGGGCGTGGCTCTGTTCGGCTGTTTTCCGCACAGAAGCTCAGGGTCGATGTGTTTGTTGACTCATTACACTCTTCACGATTCTCTTATGGATCTGGGTGATATTTTCAGACTCATTAGTGCCGACCCTTACAGCCAGGACCTCTGCTAGAGGTCATTAATGAAGAAAATCAGCACCAGTTTTTCTCCTAAGTCCTGATATGAACATTTTTTTTCTTTTCTTTTCTTTTTTTAAAACCCCACACCTCGTGAAGATTTCATGTTGGATTTTTTCCCCCCACTATGATTGAATCGATAAATGTTCGTTTTTCTTCTTTTCGGGGGAAGCTCGAGGTGTCTCGTTTCAGTGTGTTTTATTTCCGACGGATGCCGCGTCTCGGGAGTCCTGGGAACAGGCGTTTGATTTAGAATTCGTTGTGTAAACAGACTCGACCTCATTCGGAAAAACCTGCCTCGATCCGGAAGTGACGACGTTCACCGTTTCGAACACCGTTGGAAAAGCCAACTCACTGAAGGGGAAAGGACGCCGGAAGTCAAAGACGTCCATTCGCTTGCTTCCGCTTTATCTACATGAGCCATGAATTCACAATCCTCAGACTTGTGGGCCAGTACAAAACCAGACGCTGGGACGGTAGTCTGTTTCGACGGTCAAATAAATGGAGCCTAAAAAATTCTGTTCACTGTACACGCTCTACAAAAAAAAGTCATTTCTATAGATCAACCATTACATATTTGATCAATTCCTCTGCTAGAACAGCGTTCTCTCATCCGTTACATACTCTAGGCGTTCTTGTAATCGTTGCATTTTTTGGGTCTCTCTACCTGCAAGGATTTTCTTGTTAGTTGGCAGTGTTGGCACTTCTGCTCCGTGCTGATAGTATCGCACCGTTTTAGAAAGATATCAGCTTTAACCTTGTTGTTTAGGGGCTCCTTTTCTTTTTTTCCCCCCTGCACAGATACTCAGGCGATACTCACTGACTCATTATACTGGCCGTAGTTCACTGATTTGGAGCTGCGCGACTATTTTGAGACTTATTAGCCCTGATCCTTGCAGCCCAAGGCCTGCTTTGTGCCGTCAGGCCAATAATAGGATTTCCACCTATTAGAAGAGCGTGGTGGGGTCACATCTGTGAAGCGGGTAAGCTGAGTTTAAACCGTTTACACCCTGGCTGAGTCAGCACGATGTTCACGAACTCAACAAGCTCAGACGAGAGGCGCGGACGGGCGCCATTACTTAAACAGAACGGAAAGCTTCGGGTATTTATTAATTTCTGACGCGAGCCGGCCAAGTCGGCAAACAGGGATCCAAACATGCCTCTGTTTGAATATGCATTACATCCCAAAAGGAAAACAAATTAATGAATATTCACACTCAATCTATAGCCCGGGGCTGCGTATGCATTATTCATATATTTGCTGTCGTGCTCTAGGACGGGAAGATCAACACGCGTTTTTTTATTTTTTTTTTCCCGGGAAATTAAAGTGAATTTCTGTGAAGCTTCATTGGGAAAACTTCGGAAATGGCCTTTTTTTTTTTTTTTAAAACACAACATTTTTTAAAGTTATTTAGTTCAAAAACTTCAAAGTGCAACATGAAACATGGCTGAAGGTGTATGAAGTGTTGCGTGGCGTTAAATTTCGGTCGTTATTTCCTTCATTTCCTTCCCAGTCGCATCTGTTAAGTGAGTTGATGCTTTATTAAAGATCGAAGATAATAAGCTGTCACGCGCGTGGTTTTGTTGGAGGCCACCAGCGAGCCGTCTGCTAAAAGGTTTCTCCCCGGGATAAGAGGCGGTGCGGATGACAGTTTAAAAGCTTTACCCTTCCTAGAAAAGTAGTCATGCCTCCTTCCACGCAATTGCGCTAGCCGCTCAAATTGCGTTAGTAATGCGCTGGGTCTCTGCACCGCACGACAATGGGGTTTAAATACGCTACGTTGCGTGGATGTGTTTTGAAAGCGCTCTTTGTCACGCTGCTGTGACATGTTCTCGCCCAAAACAATCAAAAGCACGGCCATCAGTGAATCAATACCGAGCTATCATCTGCTATCATTTGCAGAGCTAGAACTCGCCGCTAATGACTCCACCGCCTTCGTGCTGAATGCAGGATGTGAAAACAGCAAAAAAAAAAAAAACAATGAGAAAAAATAAAAATAAAACATGACGAGGAGAAAGTAGCGAGTCTGTGCAACATCTTTTAATATTGATATTCTCTCTGTTTTTTGGATGCAGAAGAGAAATACTGGAGCGTTCTGACCTTCGCCGCGCTCGTGTTTGGAGGTCGGGTGGGTCCGCGTGGTACCGATCTCCTCACCGGAGGCCCAAAGCAACCCGAGAAGCAGTTATTCGGTGAAACTTCTAGAAAGTGCTTTCATCTTTAAACGAAGAACCTTGAGAAGTGTGTGTACGCAAATAAACAGCATTGAAAAACTCTATGAACAACTATAATAATAATAATGATAATAATAATAATAATAATAATAATAATAATAATAATAATAATAATAATAAAAGTAAATATATCTATAAATAAAAGAACATAAATATACAAATAACTTACCATTAAGTTCTAAATAAATAAAAATGATTGCTATATAAAATAAATTATAAGTCATTTGCAAATCAATCAAATGAATAAATACATTATAAACTGTAAGCAGCTCGCTCACAGGGACGCGTGCGGCACACGCACCACGTAAATGTACAAAAAATACATGTTTAATTGTTGCTATGGTGATGTTTCCTGTAAGGAGATGTTTATTTAACACTTAAGGAAGGAGTGACTTCACAGCATTAAAGTCCCAATGAAGCGATCCGACGTGTTGACGTCATTTCCACTGAAACAGGAATTCAGGGCGGGACACATCGAGCAGCTCCGCCTCTTCGTTTAAACCTCCAATAGCGTCGCGCACTTCGGATTCTAGAGAGAGAGAGCGTTCGATCGATCGGACAGAAAGTGCAGAATGATGTCATCGATCCGTGTCGGCGGTGTACATTTCGAATGCGTATCTCTTCTTGGTGCGAATATTTTTTCTCATTGTTCTGGAGCGCGCTAGCTTATAGGGAACCTTAAGGCGAACATATTCATACTAAAATTCACAAAACGTCCATTTTTGACTTCAGGAGGACTTTAAAAGTAACTACAAACGGATAAAAAAAAATAATAATAAAAAAACCCCGACAAGTTGTAGTTTCACCGTTTCGAATGAATTTATCATTGACAAATTGCCGTGTTGAGTGAAATACAGTTGTTCAAATGAAATGAAAGGAAATGAAACAAAAATTTTGGCACACCACCCTGTCGTTCATTATTTTCCTTTAACAGCACGACACTTAAAAACCGGGGGGGGTGTAAAAGCATTTCCTAAATCCTGACACCACAAGCCACAGACTCTGATTTAGAGTAATGTTGCAGAATTGAGATTGATTTTAGCCCAGTATGAACAGCAGGGATACGAAGCTGAAACGCTCATGTTCTCATACTCCTACACAAATAATACACACACACACACGTGCTGATCATGCATGCCAAGAAAGAAAGAAAGAAAGAAAAACCACACATTTAATCCACGTACACACATATAAGCTGTAAATGTTAAATGCAATTCAATGCACACGCCATAAAACGTCACATGATGGATTCAAATTCTAATATTAAACATCGTTTCAATGATGAATGTGATACGTTAGGATGAAACGACGGAGCAGGACGATATTTCGGCACCGTTATTTTGTTCCGCAGATCCTGCCTTGTGAGATAATCACGTCCCTGTGAGACAAAAAGCTAATATTCGCAACATATCTCGTCCGCATGAAACGCACAGGACACACATCCGTCATTTTCCCGAGCGCATTCCTCAACAAAAAGCACGGAATAAAGCAAAATCGACGCTCTTTATCGGCGTCTCGTATCTCTCTCAGGCCTGAGACGGAGGCCATTTTGTTTTATCGTCACAAGAAGAGCGTGTTAGTTGTGAGGGATAAGTCGTGTAGCTGGTAGCGGCGTGTCGTCTCATTTCCATACAGGAGGTACAGAGGAACGCGTGTGTGTGTGTGTGTGTGTGTGTGTGTGTGTGTGCAGTGCAGTGGGGAGGTGCAGGGGGTTTGCAACGAGAGGGAATCGCTCCGTTTGGCCCATAAATCATTCATGCTCTTCCCTCCACGTCCACACAAAGAAGCTCTGCTGAACACATGGAGACAAAATCAACCCCCAAATCTGACGGCCCATGATCTATGACTTTTTAATATTTACTGAAACGATGATTATTATTTTTAAAAATAATCATTTCATATTCAGCTCACGGTGCTCAGAGGTTGTGAAAAATGTTCACGGGTATTGATAATAAGTATCACAGCTACACAAATGAATGATCATATTGTAATTATCATATTGTAATTATTTCTTATATTCAGCTACATGTTAATTATTCTTTATTATATATAAATTATATATATATATATATATATATATATATATATATATATATATATATATATATATATATATATATATATATATATATATATAATATGTATGTGTGTGATTTAATGTATAATAATTTCATAATTTCTTGGTATGGTATATTCATATTTTCATAGTAGTATTATTTTGTTCATAATGATATATTATATTATCTAGTTTGTATTATTTATTAAATGTTTATTATTATGTATTAAATAATTCAGAGCCTTTTAAAATGTATTATTCTATTCTTTATTTCCATTTATTTATTTATTTATTTAATTCGGTTTTCTACTATTGACCACGTGTATTTCAAATGAAAAATATACGTATAATACATTAACGTATATATTTTTTCCATATAGCAGTATATATATATATATATATATAATTTTATTTATTTATTTATTTATTTATTTATGCTAAGCAGGAGGGGGCCGTTATCGCTGGACTCGCTGATCTGAGCAACGCTTAGCGCTGTCGCTGCAGTAATAAATAGGTCAGAGCTTTTTTACCCTCTGAATGTTTTCAGGCTTGGCTTGGCAAATTGAACATAATTAAAGCCCAAGGCAGAGGTTTGGACTTTTGTTGAAACAGCGTGGCGTGTGGCTGCGAGGTGGAAGACACTTGAGGAAAAGGAGGACGCACAGGGAGGAAGACGAACATGAAGCTTCCATTCTGCAGGACGTTCGGCGGCCATTACGCAGCTCGTCCTCCTCCACGTCTTCTCCTTCTGGATAATCACACATGAGGATGAGTGTGTGAGCAGATATGTGTGTGTGTGTGTGTGTGTGTGTATGTGTGTGTAGGGGGTTGGGGAATGTTTCACGCCCTTGTCTAAGGCCAGCACCTTGCCTTGTCTGTCTCCTCAACTGCTTTAGCCGGTAAAGATGCAATCAGATTAGACTTAGCAGGATATTTGCACCAATGAGGCAGCTGGAGGATCTTCTTCTCATCCACATGGCGCTGTGGTGTCTGCAGCAGGAATGTACGAGGACGCAGGTCACGAAAAGAAAAGCTTTAAAGCGTCAGTTCATAGAAATGGGATGTGAATTCTGCGTGAATTTAAAGCATCTGGATGTCTATATATAAATGCTATACTGTATATTTATTATAACGTCACTTGAATTGAAAGCTAAGCTTATTAACTCAAAAATAAGTCAGCAAACAAACAAAAAGGGGTACTGTTCCAGTTTTATATAAAATGTCCGAGTTCAATTTGAGATGTTACTGGTTTCAGGTTAAACATTCAGGTTCTAGATCATCAAAATAATCAAGATCTTAGACAGAACCATAGTGATACAGTTCAACACACGTACAGTATGTTCCTTGGTACACTCTTGGGAAAAAAGGGTTCTTCGTGCGTTCATTGAATAATCAATGATATTAGTTCTCAAAAAACCGGTTCTATCTTGAATACTTTAAGTAGGAAAACGTTCTGTTGTAGGGTTCTACACGAACATTTCAAGAGGTTCAACCAAAAAACTGCAAAGGGTTCGGAATACTTTTTGTTCTAGATAATCCAGTACAGAGTTTATTTGCATACATTTATATGATCATCAAATTCATGGGCATGAATTAAGACAGAACCGCTCCAGAGTTCCGGGTCCAGACCAGAGTTCATACACTTCATGTATATTCCTGGGCTTAATAATATGAGCTATCTTGGTTCTTGGTGGTTTTTAAAGGTTTGTTTAATAATTAAGGCTTCTTAGTATACTAAACTGTTTCCATGTGGGAGTTTTTCTGAGAGGAAACCATTCTGTTGTAGGGTTCTACATAAAACCTTTTAAATAAAATTCATGGTGGTCTGTCTTCCTGTTTAGCGTAAGATGCTAGTGTTTGATTAGAGGCATTAGTGTCTTACAAACGCTCAGGTTCTAGAGAATCATGTACCAAGTTTCTTTGTACACTCTCAGAAGAAAGAGTTCTTTAAGGATTTATTGAATAATTAAGGATTCTTAATTCCTCCAAAAAGGGTTCTGCTTGGAAACCCTTTTGTGGAACCCTGGGAAAGGGTTCTTTATTTGTTTATTGGGCAAAAAGGGTTCTACTGGGAAGCCTTTCTGATAGGGAATCACTTTGTTGTAAGGTTCTACATAGAACATTTCAAGGTTTCTCGAGATAATCAAGTACATCGTGTATAGTCTAGTGCTTAATTTAAGAAAGAACCATAGTTCTTGTGTTCTTCGAGAGTTCTTATACTTATGTCCTTAAATGTTTAACAGTATATTATAATCAATAAAGAACCTTGTCGAATTATCCAACTTCCTAATCACCCTTAGAAAAAGGGTTCGTTAGTGGTTCTTTGATTGGTTCATTTTTCTTAGTGTTCTAAACGCTAGAAATCCTTAAGGGTTCTACATGTTAAGCATATATACACTAGTGGTGTGATGATACAACTTTGGATGACTCACTGTTCTTAGCTTTCTAAAAGGGTTCCAATTAGAACCTTCTCTGAAAGGGAAACATATTAGGTTCTACATAGAACCTTTTAGGGTTCGATTTAAGATCCAGACAAGAGTTCTTGAGAGATCTTAAATAGGGGTTCTTTAATGGTTTGTTGGATAATTAATTCTTAGTTTCCAAAAATGTTCTGTTGAAGGGTTCTACATAGAACCTTTAAGGATAATTGTAGTATTCCAGTTCTTGGGATTATGTTCCTGGATTCATTTTTTTTTGACAGTATAAACTTAGTTCTTGGTACATTTGTTTTTACAAAATGAAGTATTGTTTAATGGTTTGTTAGATAATTAAGGATTCTTCGTTTCCAAAAAGGGTTCTACTTGGTCGTCTTTGTGAGAAGAAAACATTCTGTTGGAGGATTCAACCTACACAGAACCTTTCAGAGTTCCCTCAGAGGGACAATCGAAGAACCGTTAAGATTTCTATATTTTATAAGAGTGTGCTTCATGGAGGCGTGTCTTTCCTGTTTGATTTGAGGGGTTAGTGTCTTGCAAACAATCAGGTTCTAGATAATCAAATGCATGGTTTATAGTTTCAGAATTCAGTGCATGAATTAAGACAGAACTGTAATGTTTCAGATCCAGAACAGAGTTCTCGTTTTAGGCTCCTGGGTTAAATAATACGAGGTTCTTGGTACACCGTTAAGAAAAAGGGTTCCTTAATGGTTCCTTGGAGAATGAAGGATTCTTATTTTCCCAAAAAGGGTTCCAATTGGAAGCCTTTCTGACAGGAAAATACTTTGTAGTAGGGCTCTACGCAGAACCTTTGAAGCATCAAGTGAACAATTGTTAAGGGTTCGGATTTTAAAACAGAACCGTAGTGTTCCACGTCTTTGGCTTACAATAGATAATAAAGTTTAACACTTTAAGATTGCATACAAAATCTCCATATGTAGAAAAAGGCTTCTTTGGTGTGTTTATGAATGGTTTACTGTTCTTAGCCGTCTAAAATGGTTCTACTCGGAACTTTTTGTTGATTG
>CM022771.1:2444147-2496647 GCA_012411365.1 Ameiurus melas | reverse complement strand
ACTGGAAAACAATGCAGCACAAACCTGTACGTGAAACACAGGGGAGTGCAAAAGTTTGTGCACCCCCAGCATGAATAAATGACACAAAGAAATGTAATTCGTTGGATTTGTTGAAACAATGAATTTTTGTTTGGTTTTGATGGTTTATGCATCTGAGAGAGAAAAAAATAGGCAAATAGGCAAATAATAATAATAATAATAATAATAACTGTGTCAACGTAGAATCACAATAATTATACACAGTAATGTTAATGAACAATACAAATAGGCAAATATAAGTGGAAAAAAAAGAAGCTTTTTTCAGACCATGATTATGTATCAGACTAGTTATGTACTGTGAAAAATGTATATAAGTGTAAAATTTGCATGAATTCTGTGTTTGTTTGTTTGTTTGTTTGTTTGTTCAAGGCTTTATCAAATGTATTATTTATTATCACTAGTTAAAAGTTAAGATTTTGGATCTCATTTCATGTTGCATGAATTTAGCTAAGATACTAGCCAGTCCTCTTCCAAAATGTAACTTGAACTTAATTAAGATACTAGCCAGTAAACTTTTAGAATGTAACATGAATTTAACTAAGATACTAGGCAGTCCATTTCCAGAATATAGCTTGAATTTAGCTGAGATACTAGCCAATAAATTTCCAGAATTTAGCATGAATTTACCTAAGATACTAGCCAGAAAACTTTTAGAATGCTGCATGAATTTAGCTAAGACACTAGCCAGTAAACTCCCATAACGTGGCATGAATTTAGCTAAGATACCAGCCAGTAAACTTTTAGAATGTTGCATGAATTTAGTGAAGATACTAGCCAGTAAACTCACATATCGTGGCATGAATTTAGCTAAGATACTAGCCAGTAAACTCACATAACGTGGCATGAATTTAGCTAAGATACTAGCCATAAACTCACATATCGTGGCATGAATTTAGCTAAGATACTAGCCAGTAAACTTTTAGAATGTTGCATGAATTTAGCTAAGAAACTAGCCAATAAACGCCCATAACGTGGCATGAATTAAAGCTAAGATACTAGCCAGTCCGCTTACAGAATGTAACTTGAATTTAGCTAAGATACTAATCGTTAAACTGCCCGAATGTGGCAGGAATTTAGCTAAGATACTAGACAATAAACTTTTAGAAAACTGTTAGTCAGTCAGGTTCTAAAATGTAGTTGGAATTTGCCTAAATAGCTTCTTTGTGCTCACGCTAATTACAATCACTACAGCTAGATCATCGGACAAGATGTTTTCCCTGAATGACCGTTAAAATCCCATCCAAAGAATTCTTTTACGATATCCGATTTTTTAAACGCAAGAACAAAATCAGGCCAATAATAATACAGTACAAAAGAAATTCTGGCTTTATAGAAAGAGTGTATGATGATGCAGTATTGACTGAGCTGATGGGGTCATTGTATGAAATCAGTGGTTTGATCTAGACAAAAATGAACAAACTTTATTTTTGCAGTTTCTACGGATAGTGAGCTTGGCTCAGCGCTGATCTCAGACGAAACAAGTCGATATTATCACTCAGTTTCCAGCGAGGTGAGTTTGACCTCTGCGTACCGATGCTCAATGTCATCCACCGTCTGCCCTTTTTTTTTCTCCGTCTCCCTCCCTCTGCTTTTTGTTCCTTCTTTTATTCTTCCCCTTGGCAGCAGCACATGCGGCGTGAATGCCAAGACCAGGGGGCGGCCACGGGGACGGCCAGATGGAGAGGTCGCGCTCAACAAGTGTGAAATGCAGAAGATCTGGAAGAGGAGAGGTGAAAGAAAGACGGACAGAACGATATGGACGAGGATGCGGTGGAGAAACAGAGCAGCCAGGTCTGTACCTGCACAGATGGCAGACTGGTCCACAGGGGCTCGCTGTCACTGCACTCGCAGGCTGCAGGAGAAGAAAAACAGCTCGTCTCGGCACGGATCTGCAGCTGCACTGCTGGTGAGGACGAACTGCGAGCGCTGCACTCGTACGGACGCCATCGTTTTATTTATAGCAAGATTACTCCACTCTGATTAGATTCAGATCAGAAGCTGCGAAAGTCAAAACGATACACTGCGGTTGCGTTTTTATAAATAAGGCTTACTTGAGGTTTTAGCGTACCGGTAACGCTCGCAATGTTATGTGTACTGGGCTAGAGTTTATCATTCATATGATTACAATCATGATGATATGTGAAAGAATGTTGAAAGATTGTTTCCATCCGTCCTGTCTGTCATGTCATCAACACGCCCCCGAGATCCCTTAACTCCACCCACAACTTTACAGCTCAGAAACGCAAACGTGGCAAAATCCAACAGTGACACAAAATAAACGGAACGACACCAAAGGAACGTAAAACAAGCCGCTTTTCCAAGCTGGAGAATCCGCTGTAGTTGGATGTTGAGTTTAGTCCATGGTGTTAATAATATTATAAACTGGCTAGTAAACTGTTCGGTTCAGTGAGCAATACAACAAATCATCAATCCGCTTATTAGCTGTGCCAGAAGTTTAGATATTTATGGCAAACTTTGTCATGATTAGTTACGTAGAATGACACAAACAGGCTTCAGTGTCTAGAAGCTAATTCACTAGATTAGCTAACACGATATTAAAATGATAATTAACAATAAACAGATTTTAAACGAATCATTTATGGAAGGAGTCTCCAGTGTCAGCGCTTTGCAGTTTCTGGGTAACATGACAAGCTTTGTTTTATTTATTTATTTATTTATTAAGTGTAAAAAAAAAAAGTCATTTACAAGTGTTGCTTGTTAATAAATGTAAAAAATCATTGGCAAAATACAGTATGTGGTATAAGAGGAATAAAGCATTTAAGCCCGTTGTTGATTATTTTCCTATAACATCGAGCCACAGAGGGTTCCTTAAATGATCTTAAGTGAAATAATGAAATAAATAATTGTATTTATCATTTATCATTAGTATATTATTTAGTATGCCAATATTTTTGGAGTGTTTAATGTAAACCTTATAGTCATACCATGGAAATCTAGCTCGCTGATACTGAACTGCGGTGGAAGATTCCAGGAGGCGGGGATTTGGGGAACGGGCGTGGCTTGGAGGTGTGGTGAACACATCATTATGACGTCTTTATAGTTCATCCTGTAAATATAAAGCCAGAGGTAGGTTGTGATGTCGGGCTGATTTACGTCTTCCGTGGGTCGGACTACAGCCGGACACTTCACGGTCTCAGAATCCAGACACTGACACGGAAACATCTCCGAGAGGTGATCCTTGTCTCGTATCACTTGGTGCGCCGTGTGAACCTGTCAATAAACTGTGATTCATTAAGAACGTTTGATCTGACAAATAGCCGTGTGTTAATTCCTCCAGCACGGCTACACGCCTCGATCCTGCCCCTGGGAACATTGTGGAAATATACAGCAGAAACGCTGGATAGGATATTAATCATATACGGGATAAATCACACACGGCAAAGCACAACATGGCACTTTTAGGAGTGCAGTTAAAGGACTGATTGGATTTATACACAAATGTACTCAAAAGGTACAAGAGTGATGAAAAAGTTGATTCTTTTCCTGGAACATTATGTCACGAAGAGTTTTATTATTCTGACTCTGGTTCTGTATTTGATTCTGATCCTGACATTGATCCTGACTCTGATTCAGACTCTGATTCTTTTGACTGTGTCCATTATCATTATCAGTCTGACTCTGAATCAGATTTTTATCCTAAGTAAATCTAATTCCGATTCTGACTCTGGTTCTGTATTTGATTCTGATCCCGACTTTGATCCTGACTCTGATTCTTTTGACTGTGTCCATTATCATGAATCTGACTATGAATCAGATTTTTATTCTAAGTAAATCTAATTCTGATCCTGACTTTTTGATCCTGACTCTGATTCAGACTCTGATTCTTTTGACTCTGTATATTATCATTATCCATCTGACTCTGAATAAGATTTTTATTCTAAGTAAATCTAATTCCGATTCTGACTCTGATTCTGAATTTGATTCAGATCCTGACTTCGGTCCTGACTCTGATTCAGACTCTTCTTCTGACACTGATCATTCTCATTATCGTTATCAATTTGCCTCTGATTCAGACTCGGATTCAGACTCGGATTCAGAGTCAGGTTCTTCTGACTCTGATCATTATCACAATCAGTCTGACTCTCAGACTCTGAATCTTCTGACTCCGATTATCATCATTATCATTATGAATCTTGACTCTAATTCTGCCACTGATTCTGCCTCTAATTCTAACTTAGAGTTTTGGCTCTGATTCTCCTTTTGATCTTTTTGAGTATTTAGCCAATAAAAGATTGCAATAATTCTAACCATGACTCTGATCCTGACTTGGATCCCCGACTCTGATTCAAGAATCTGATTCGGACTCATTATCAATCTGACTCCGATCCCGAATCTGAATGAGGTTTTGGATAACTACAGTCTCTACTGAAACCTGTTACCATGGAAAAACATGGATTTTATCAGACGAGGACAACGTGGCTATATTTCATTTCAATTTCACATCAGTCCAGTTATACGGAAAAGGTCTGAACACAAACCCCGCCCCTAACTCAAATCTTAACCTTTGTAACTTTTCATACGAATTGACTCGTGTGACAGCGAGCCTTCCTCTGCAGATAAATGGCTCCGGATTACTTCACCCCAACAAATCACCAACGAGGACCGTGACCCCATAATTCACGCTTCAGTAAAATCAATAATACAACACCGACTCGTATTCGTGGACACATTTGCATAGCGGGTTAATGTTACATGCGATCACTTTATTGATGTTCATCTTAGGTTAAAGTTTCCTGTTCAGATTTAATTTTTTTCTCCCCACAGGAAGTTAAAAAACAAACAAAAAAATTCCCGCACATCACTGTTACGAACGTATGGCTTCTAAAACACTTCAGTCGAACCTCTAGGGCAAACGTCATGTGATATTACTTCTAATCTAAATCAAATTATGGGCCATAAAACAGTGTGGCAGGGATACGTGGAAATAAATGGCAAACAGTGAATATCTAATGAATCCAATCTGCATAAGAGGCACCTGATCAAACGCTCGAGTAATTATGAACACCATCAATCAAACCCAGGATTTAAAATAAATAAATAAATAATTCAACCCAACCCACATGTATCTCGAATTCATGCTTGATACAATGATACGCTCAAGAACACTGAAATGTTATCGCCAAAAACGAACAGATTTCACATTATTTGTGATAAACAAGCGCAATCTGACAACGGAAGAAAGTGTGAGGATGATAATTGGACAAAAAAAAAAAAAAAAATTGGTTCAAGCCAGAAATCTTTGCTGGCAGACTTAAGTTTTTATTTTTTTTTAAGTAGACAAGCAAGAGACAAGAAAATATATTTTAAAAAAATAAGAAAAGAGAATGAAATGATCATATTAAGAATGTTAAAATAATAGCTCTATTGCATTATTATCCATCGCATCTTGACTGCACTCACGGGCGGCGTTTTTTAAACTGCTTCAAAATGAAACCCCAAAATGTGACTCAGTGTGTGTACTCACAGCCACAAAGACTGCAAGAGGGGTTTCAACTGGCTTAAGTACGCTATCATGGCGTCTCTTGTGTTGGACTCTTTTATTCGCCATCGTCAGGTTAATGAGTCTACCAGCCCACTTGATGTTGAGAGGCTTGCCACAAAGCCGCGTCTCATTAGAGCCTGCCTGGCATTGCGCACCGAGACAAAAGCGCATTCACCCGCGCCGCTGAATGCCTTCATACTCCTCAATGCTGCCAGCCTGTGGAGCCGTGGCTGTGCCATCCATCCATCTATCATCCATCCATCTCTCCCTCCTTCTCGCTCGTGCACCCTGGCAGCCGGCCAGCACCTCCACCACCACCACCACCACCACCGCCGCCAGCACCAGAACCACAGCGAGCGCCCTTCTGCACATGGTGCCATGCCAACATAGCTGAGGGTTCACCCGTGCAGGCACACGTGCCCTCTCGTCTCTGCCAGACTCACTATTGTCCTGCTACATGCTCCGAAGCAGAGAGAGGACGTGCGCGAGCTTGATGGAGCACACACTCCGGGCTGGTGGCCATTATCCATGGAAAAGTGGGCTATGAATTATCCACAGTACGGCTGTTCTGTGTTATCAACCCGCTTGCAGGTGGACTCCTTTAACAGCAGGGCATGATGGGTAAACGCCAAATATACTCAAACCCCAGTGTTATTCATGGTGTTGGCCCAAAGCCAACACTGTATATACAGTAAATACAGTATGTATATATCTGACTATTCAGAAGGTGTTGATTCATTTCCTATAGTCCTTTATATTAATACGCTCCATTCTGTTTCCATAGGAACAGCGTACACGGGGACTTACAACGGTGTTACAAACGTGCGATTCATCAAGTTGATATGGAGCGAGGAGGCTTTTCTTGGAAGGAGTCTCCAGTGTCAGCACGTTGAGGTAAAGGTTCACACTTTTTGCGTTTTCTCAGTAACAGCCGTAACAAGCCGCACTTTATTTATTTTTTTAGTTTATTAACGTCACGAGAGACAAAAAAAATGAAGCTGGTGAAGGAAAGAAAGAAAGACAGGAATAAACTTGTTGCATGGACGTTCCACAATATGAAATGTAACTAGAAATGGATAAAAACTGCTCTTTAATGAATAAAAACGGTCAATTTGGCAATTTCCTGTAACATAAGACAGATAAAACACTACAGACATTCTGGTGGGTTTTTTTTTAATTAACCACCTTCGTGGTGGCACCAGTGACTCCATCACACACCACCCGGTTGCTGATTGTTTTCCTACAACTACACAACATGATGTGTTTTATTATTTTTTTTATATTATATATAAATATTTTAAATATATACTATAACAACAAAATGATTATTTGTTATCATTACTAAGATGGCAGCTAGCTAAACTCGCAGAATTTCTAGCTAAACCCTTTTCTGGCAAATGATACGCAAATAATTTGCATAATTAACGTGATTGGTCCAAAGTTGTCAGGCTTATTTTGTGACATCACAAACCGAGCTCGTACACTGTCTAACTAAAAAGCCATCTTGCTCAAACAAAATGCTATAATGGGGGGGGGGGTCTGGGAGAATCATGTTTATTTAGTACTATTTGACCAAATTTGACCCAAAGACAAATATTTTTGATTCGAATCAGCCATTTTGGACTGCCGTGGCTCTTTCAAACGAGTGTGAATGAACATATAAAATAAGATAGAGATTGATTAACCTCTTAATGAGTGTCATTCATGTTTTTACACAAAGGTCACTCGGTAGAATTTTACCCATGACCTTTTGAGAAAAGATACCGTTTACACTTTACGGCTCGACGCTTATCCAAGCTAGAGGAACGGAGCAGTCTTGTGCTTTACAATTATGAACGAAGGCACAAAGTGTGTGAATATGAAATGCTTCAGCCTTCATGTGTTTGGTGATTTTGTGATTGTGTTTGCTTCATTTTTGAGGCTCATGATTTATTGTTTTGTGGGTTGGCCAAATACAGTTGTTGTTTTGTTTTTTTTAAATCTTTATTTAATATACTTTCATTGCCTTTTCAGTATGTACTCATAAATAAACAACAAAATGTAAAAAAAAAAAAAAAATGCATGAAAAAGACATGTTTGAAAAGATTGAGATTACAAAATAAATGAAGTTCTAAATATAAAGTAGCAATCATGGTGAAGATGAAGAAACTTCCTCAAAGAACACTCAAATGAAAAAAAGAAATAATTCAGCTTGAAGAAAGAAGGATTGTGCGCATGATCACCATGAACGCCTGAGGCATAGTGAAGCACGGTGGTGGGAGCATCGAATGATACCGAGGCTGCTCTCTGCGGACTGTACTGAGACATTACAGGTCATCGTGTCCTCGGTGAATCTGAAGTTTAAACAAGAAAACGACCCCAAACCGACAGCCAAAAGGACTCAAGAAGGTCTTGCGCGACCGAGCCAAACTCCTGAATTGCATCCCTTTGAAAAAGTATGGGAATGTTGAGTCCATCAGAAGGACCTTCGTACGTACAATACCTGGGGGAACTGAAGTGATTTGTCAAGCGGAATGGGCAAAACTCGAACCACGGTTACTCAGTTACTCCTACCAAGGCAAAAGACATGTGTAGTAGATACATTTTAAATAGATCGAATGTATATCACGCTATGTAACACAACCCGTAGTGTGGGAATTCGTATTTGCCCTCACTGTAAATCCTGCGAACAAATCAGGAATACACCCTAGATTTCATAAACTCTTTATTTTATTTCATTTCGTCTTTATTGACATACCTGAGCTTAAACCGTGCCACTTCTTGCCCTGTTAAACAGCTTATTTTGTATGATTGAACACACTTCACCCACTAACTTCACCCCCTATCACGTTGTTTGTTATTCCTAATCAGTGCGTTATTGCTTGTTATTAATGCGTCGGCTCATTTTGACACAGATAATGGCTCGGATTTGTCTCCGCTTGACTTCTTCAAGCTCACGACGGACTGCTTTACAGATACGTCTTAGTCATTAACATTATACGTGTTATATAATTCTAGTTATATTGAATATCCGTTCTTATACAACAGAAACACATCCAATGTGACATCCAATTCTAAATGAAGCCCTTTTTTTTTTCTTTTTCTTATTTTTTTTGCTTCATGGTGTACAGCTATTAATATAAAGATATACAAGACGCAGATATTTCGGTATTTAAGATTACAGAACGAACGCGAACCGAACATAAAAGGTCATCGGAGATTCACTCGTGGAAGTAAATAACCTCCCGAGGAAGTCGGTAAGGAGATTAAAATATCTCCTCAGTCCTACTTGCTGTATTTACAGACTCCTGGAAACAAATGTCAAGTAAATGAGGAAGAAAGGACGGGCGACCAGCTGAAAAGATCCCACGTGCGTGGAAAAATCGTGTACGTCAAAATTGCCCTCAGCAGCAGGCCTGCATTTACCTTGACAAAAAGCCAATATCTTTCCAGGCATGGGGTCAGGAGTGTTAAAGATTTCTCGGCGTTAGTGCAGCTCGCTCCCCCTCCCGCACACTATTTATAGCATGCAGGCCCAAGCAGCTGAGCCGACTGCAGTGATGTCACTGCTGCTGATGGAATGCTTTGTTCTGGAGTAGGTGTGTGTGTGTGTGTATGCACCCAGCAAGATGGCTGACCCTCACCATCTTCGATTACACCAGGCACCGATGTACTGAGAGATGAATAAAACGAATCTAAACCTTTGAGGATTCAACATTTCGCTCTAGATGTTATCAGCAGGATTTTTGTAGCTAATGGCACGCATCCATTTTCACAGCATGAGTCCGGAGCATTTTAAAATATCAGGGACAAAAAAAAAAAAAAAAACATTGTAGGTGTTTGAAAGAAGATATCAAAATCTTAACTCTAAATAAAAAGCAAAATCTTCCACTGTTCTAGATTATCGAGATTAAACACACGTGCACCAAATGATATCTGATTATTTGTCACGTGTACTTCAGTTCAAGGTTTAAGACATGCACGTGTGTCTAACGTTAAAAATGTTAAAATGCTGAATGATATCGCGTCGATACTAAACTGTATCCGCGTATTCGGGTATGTCGGCACGATTTTATGCTCCGAGGCGTGCATTCGTGCCTAATGTAGATGTTACATAAATGCGAGATGATAGTGTGTTAAAATACACGCTCGTAAAAAGAAAAAAAGAAAACGATATTTTTTTATACGTAAGGTTGACTTGTTTTAAGCTCAAAGAGGTGAATGTGAATGAAATGCTATCAAATGATACTGATTTATTCTCGTGTATCTCATGTGCATGTGTATCTAGTAAGGATATATCACTGTATACCTTTCAAAACGACAACAAAGGCAAAATGATGTTGTGCTAGGATGTGTATTAAACTGTCGTTTTTTTTTAAGAGTAAGTTTCGGCTTGACTTTATTCTCCAAGATATTCCTGAGAATCTTTTTCCTCAAAAGGAAAACAATACGGTCACAGAATCGACGTTTGGGTATCTCGATTGTATTTTTGTGTGTCTAAAGTTGGCTTGCTTTATTGCTGTTTTTTTTTAAAAACTAGTAACATCTGCATATCTTCAAGCTTAAAAGGTCACATTCACACATTTGAGCACTTTTGCTTACGTTTCATTTCCAATCCTGACGTGATTTTTTGCTCCAAGCCGTGCATGTGTTTCCTCTCGACACACTTGAATGCTATTGTGCTAGAATACATGCACTTTACATTGACCTGTGTTTAGTATGACGTCGACTCAACCTGCATGAGTATCTAACTTCTCTTCTTTTTTTTCTTTTTTTTTTTATGAAACCGTTGTGTTTCCATACAGATCTAATTTCACCACTTTCACCCACGTGTGATCAGCGCCACTACGTAGTGCGTATAACATACAGGTTTAGCCGCAGTATTAATGGAGCATTGTACTGATATGTATTTTTAGTAAGCATTCGGGCACTTCCAGTGTCCCTAAAAGAGCGCGGTTGCTAGGCGACCGTGATTGTTGCCATGGAGATTCACGTGTTGGCAGCTGCTGCAATCAACATTATCTCAAGGCACATATTCTCATTCCAACAGTCAGGCGATCGCAGACAGCGAGTAGGAAAGACGAGTCTGTGGGACTGTAATCATGGCAGAACATATGCTCGCACATTAGTCGCCGCATTACTGATATCGTATACGGCTGGAACGACGGCTCCGGTTCCGTGCGATGAAGATGATGGCCATGTCGAAATGAACGGCACTGAATCGCGTTGTGTTGAGGTTTTGGGGATTTAACGATGAATGAAATACTGCTCATGAGGATATGATGGAATGTAAAGCATTTGGAATGCTTTCTATGAATGTCATGTTTATAATGAAAAATGAATACATTTGTATCACATTTAAGGCATTATACACATTGTTATAATTTACAGGAATATCTGTCATGTGTAATTAATTGCTCAATCATACATCACATAGCCATTATGACACTCCTTGATTTTTTATTTTCATTTTTTTTATAAATGAATAATGTCAGAGGAATTAGCAAATAATCACATTACAAAACTTTACAAATTTACAACGTGCTGCAAACCCTGACAACACAGTACAAAGCTTTATATCATGAGAAACTTACTACAAAACCTGGCAACATATTACAAATCTTTACAACATTACAACAGCCTACAAAAACTTTGCAACATACTACAAAACCTTTACAACTTTACAACATAACAACAAATATTTCCAACTTTACAACACACTACAAAACTGTACAACTTTATAACACAAGACAAAAAAAATGACACATTACAGCATAATTAAAACATTCCATGTATATACTACAAAGTTTTAAGGTTTACAACTTTACAGCACACTACAAAACTTTACAGCATGCTACAAATCTTTTCAGTATGCTACAAAACTTTACAGCTCACCACATTCCGTTACAACATTTCACAAAACTGTATGACAACACAGCTTTACAATGTACAACACACTTCTTTACAACATACTACAAAACCTTTACGACGTTACAACATACAACAAATCTTTCCAACTTCACAACACAAGACGAAACTTTACAACTTTAAAACACACTACAAAACTGTACAACTTTATAAAACAAGGCAAAAAATGACACTTTACAGCATACTTAAAATGTTTTATATATATCCTCCAAAGTTTTAATGTTTACAACCTTACTGCACACTACAAAACCTTACAGCATGCTACAAATATTTACAGAATGCTACAAAAATTTACAAGCTCACCACATTCCTTTACAACTTTACAACGCACCGCAAAACAGCATGACAACACTTCTTTACAACATACCACAGAACTTTACACTACAGAACTGCAACTTTACAACATACAAACTTTTACAACAAACTTTACAACTCGGTTCATACCTTTACTGTACAACTCTACAACATACAAACTTTTACACAACGAAGCTTTACAACACACTACAAATTTACCCAATGTTACAAAACTTTACAACTGTTCAACACACTACACGATGTGATCACTTTACAACATACTACAAAACTTTACTTTAACAATTTCTTTTCTAAATGTTGTGCAATAAATCGGGAACAAAATCGAAAGAAAAATGTCAAATAATTGGACTCTTTTTGACATTTTATACAAATAAAACATCGCTTTTCTCTCAAGTGCAACTTCACTTATACTTAGCTTAAAATATCACGTCTGTCAATAATCAACATTATTTTCTGGTACTGGCAACATTAAGTGTTATAAACAATATTTATAATGCTTCTGTTAGAAATGTATAAACGCATTATAAACACGGCGACAAATTGTAATGCTTTTCATAAATCATCATAGCAGCATGACCATATTCATGGCTCATTTGCATATAGCTGCCATAGAAAGTTTTACCAAGAATTTGGGGTTGTTGTTTTTTTTATTATTATTTTTTTTTTTATAATATAGGAAAATCACCTTCTCAATTTGTTCATATTTTGATCAGCTCCAAACATCATTCTGACGTCACTGCTGATTTGACTTTCTTTATATTTAGATTTCAGCCTACAGCATAAATGAATCTCAATGTAGCTGTAGTATAATACGAAGCACCTCTGAGAGAAAACGTGGGTGTAAAAGTGTGGAAATTTCCTTTTAGACTTTTATTGTTAACGCTTGCAAAACAGCATGGTGAAACTGAGCTCTTCCACTACAGATGCTGCGTTACACATGTTTAGGGAAGCGGTATATGAGATATAAGTGATATAATTGATTTTATTTCTCTTGACTAAATTGCCAGAAGCCAGATTTGCAAGTGAGATCAGAGAGAGAGAGAGAGAGAGAGAGAGAGAGAGAGAGAGAGAGATAGAGAGAGACTGGGAAATGTCCGGATATTCTCCAGCTGTCTCGTTCCACCAGTTCTCCTCTCTACTACATGGCATTAAGGGGGCTTAAAAAAAAAAGAAAGTGAAGATATTTGCAGTCGAGATGAGATTGAGGATGATAAAGATGTCTGCAAGCAAACTTTTAATTACTTCGTGAGAATAAGACGAGGATTCTGATATGATAGGCATGGATAAAGATGTAGAACAAGATGTGATCGTTACTGGAATAATATTAGTGCTAATAGGAGCAAGTGCATATTCAGAATAGTACACAGTCTGACAAATCAGCTTTATCCACAACTCCAGATGTGCGTGTAGTTAAAATCCGAAACGTTTGGATCGAGCGGTTCCATGGCGCATGAGGTTTGACGTCGCTTCAGTTCCGCGCTCACGACGTGAAGTTCATAGCTACGATTTACTTCCCGTTTACTGTCTAACTCGTGAACGTGTAACCATCGATTCAGTTCATGCTATCGTATACTGATCGACCTCTCGTTAAATGTGTATAGAGACGTTACGGAGAACAATAAAGCTCGGAAGGACGTAGGCGAGGTTGTCGGGGCGTCTGGCGAGGGTATGTAGCTAGAGCGTTAGGATGTCGCTAATCTGCTAACGAAGCTACGTGTGAAGCCGAGCGCGTAACGTGCAATTCAAATCAAGCCGTGTTCGTGGTGATTGGAGTGTTTGCGTTTAACTAGTTAGCTGGACAGTTTACACGGACAAGCAACAGCAGAAACGCTGAAGCGCTCGACGTCCACAGGCGACGCGAGCGACTCGTGGACGTGGAATGAAGGTAGAGACCTACAGTGAACATACGGAGGTGAGATCACTGGGAATAAACTCTTTTTTGGGACGTGTAAAGCTTTAGGGTATCCATGTGAGACCACTGATAGTGAAGTCAGAATTAAAACAAACTACATTTTATCCACTTTTTGGGATTTTCTAGTTACAGATTGAACCAAGTCTCCAGACGAAATTATAACGCCAATACAAGCTCTATTGAAAATCCCTTTTGTAAAAGGGCAAGGCTTAATCTTTGAGCACAAAAGCAGCCAATAAACCCACTTAAACCAGTGAATAAAAACAATAGGTGAATTAGCAAATCGTGAAAGAGGTGAAAGTCGGAGGAAGGTGGGGGTTGGGGTGGGGGTGGGGCGCATTGCCGGTCACTGCTGTGTCTCTGTCCTTGTAATGGCCTCATAAATTACATTTTCTTTCTTGCTGTCTTTAATTACCACACAAAAGCCCGAGCAAAGCAGGGAGTCGAGGAGTGACAAAAAAAAAAAAAGAGGGGGAACCTGTAATGATCTTCTCTTTCAGCATTCTCTTCCCTCCCTTTTTCTTCCGTTGACATTTACCGGCTCAGTGTGAGAGGCAGTTGCTAGACCAGGTGCCTCGACATGCACGTTTGACCCCTGGGTCATTTCTGACCGAGGAAGCACGGGATGACAATGCAGAAAAAGGTCACGCACACCTCTTCGACACGTGAAAGCACGTCCAGATCACCATCTAGGGTGCATGAAGCCACGATGAGGGATTTAATGAATAAAATTATTTCTGGATGACCTGTACTGCGCACCGATATCCCCAGATGACCCGCTAAGGCAATAAGAAAACACCCCCCACCATCCACCCCCACCCCCACCTTCCCCAACACACACACACCCAATAGCATCCATGCTCCTATTCATGTGCTTCAGCCACAAGGAAGTGCTGCATCTTCTGCGCTCATTACCAACCAAATTAGGTCACGGTGGGTGGGAGGGAGAAGACTCGGGCGCCATTCTTTCACATGCATGTGGATAATCTTCATGAGCCAGAGCTGCTGTGAGCAAAGGAAGAGAAGGAAAGGGGGAAATATAGATCGAGGAGGGGTTTTGAAAAGAGAGAGAGAGAGAGAGAGAGCTGTTGTTCAAGGATTTTGAAGAAACACAGAGCAGACATTAAGTATATGTCAGTCATTGTTAATACAAAAAATAAAATGCTGAAATTGTGCCCACCATTCATCCTCTGCATTCACATTAATTGCAATTCATATATTATATCTATCACATCATGAATCAAATGACTAGGTCAAAACCAAAACATTTCCCAATCTAAATGTTATATATATATATATATATATACACATATATCAATCGCTATAAACTAAGTCTAATGCTGATCCAGATGTGCTTCTTGGTCCAAATATCAGTTCACGCTGCAAATCTTACAAACAAAAAAAAAATCTAATAAAATTTGACATAAAACAGAACCCCTATAAAGCAGCTTACTGTATAACACATCCATGCATTCAATTACAGTTAGGCTTCACGATTTATACGGTATATTGATGCACGTCTTGTTTGTATAAAGGTCAGTTTCTGGATGTAAAATCCTAAAGCTACTGTTGAAGGTTTTCGAAGAAGAACGAAAAAGCAAGACATCATATCAGGTAGATCTCTACACAAAGGCATCGTTTAGTCAAACCCACATGGAGAATGAGGACGTCTTTGTGGAAAATTCTGAAATCTACACACTAATGCAGTGTCCATTCTCCACATTCATGCGAATGACTCTCTATACTCCAACACACATTTATCCATATATCCAAAGAATCCCAATACCGTCGATGGAAATCTTGTTTTAAAGGTCAATAGACAAAATGCTTCAGTCGCATCAGTATAAACCGTCGAGAGTTAGGCTATTGATGCAGATTTTTGATCGTCGATGCAAAAATCCGAGCTCGAAAATCCGATCTGCTCGAACGTTAAAGAAACACGTGAGCCCCTGTTCAGAGCTTTTGACAAGACACACAGGTTTAAAAACAAGAAATCAGGTATGAAGTCATTCATTCAGTGAGAATGACGGAGTCTCACACACGGGTGCGGGTTTCCTTCTCAGTCTCATTCACACTCGTGCTAATTACTCCGCAAATATCCACCAACATCAGAACACATTATCCCATACATCCGAGTATCTTTATCCTTGACGAGTCATATACTGAACACCGCTGCAAATCTTGTTTTAAAGGTCAATAAACAAACAAACAAACAAACAAACAAACGCTTCCTACCGAATGTAGATGAAGATGTCATTAATGCTGGAGTATTGATATCACGATAAACAGAGCGTACACTGATCCAGGCTTATTTGGTGGCACAAAAACAAACTTGTCATTTCTCAAACAGCAAACTGAAATGTTAATTGATCATTAGTTGGGTGTGTTGTTGTTGTTGTTGTTGTTTATTTGCTTGTTTGTTTGTTTTGAAATGATTTGAAATGAGCTGTCAGTGCACTCATGCACAAGTTATGATGCATCGTTATATTGAATAAAGGCTAGAGGGGGGTGCAGTACTATTATGAAGATAATCGTCTGGAAATAAAAAAAAAAAAAAGAAAATCCCTCCATATGGGAGGCTTAGACAGCTTTAATCCTTGCACAAATCACTGCAGCGTTCTAAAAAATAAAAAAATAAAAAAAATAAAAAACTGCACTCATTTCATTTCAAGATGTATAGACCATGAGACAAAAAAGAAATAAATGAAAATAAATAAAACTGGGTTAAACGAGCTGTGGCTGCATGTTTTCTCCTGGCTGCATTGCACTGGGCGATGTGACCTACTTTCCTGCTTTCTGTTTTTATGAGTAATTGATTGAAAAGCAGCTGCAGGCTACTGTAAAGCGCAGCCAATGTGTGTGTGTGTGTGTGTGTGTGTGTGTGTGTGTGTGTGTGTGTGTGTGTGTGTGTGTGTGATTTGTTAACTGGAGTCTACTGTATCTCTCCCTAATCTCCCATACACTCGCTCGTGCATACATGACTTACCAAATATGTGCAGTAATGCACCGTCTCATACGGCGCACGTGCTTGTGTTTATATATATATATATATATATATATATATATATATATATATATATATATATATATATATATATATATATATATATATATATATTTTTTTTTAACTATAATTATTATGATTTTTATTTTTTGGAAGACGCATGCACGTGATGAATGACGCTCGATATGGCAATATTGGTGTTTCGCTGATTTTCACAGCCTTCAGTGGATGCCGTTTTTGACAATAAATTAAACGCGCGCGCACATTATTAAGCATCCGCTGCACTGCTCGTTAATCATCATCATCATCATCATCGGGGCTTTGACATCTCAGGCAAAATACAGTCGAACAAATTGAATAACTTGGTGTGTCACTCGGTTTCACAGCAGAACAGCAGCGTGCACGCTGCAGAAGAAGAGATTAGGTTATCTGGAGGGGGGTGTGTGTGTGTGTGGGGGAGGATAAAAAAACAATAATATAAAAGAAATAAATCTCCAAGGAAGCACGTGCAATCTCGTTAAAGATGCAGTTTATTCATCCTCTATCTATTTTTATACGTATTTAAGAAATCATTCATTAATTATTATTATTATTATTATTATTATTATTATTATTATTATTATTATTATTATTATTATAAATGTCCTTGGTGAAAATAAACAGGTTATAATCGGGAAAATGCCCGGATGTGCACAGAATTATAAGCGGCTATAAGTGGTGCGTGCATTGGAAAAATAAATAAATAAATAAATAAATACGTAAATAAATACGTGCATAAATAAATCAATGAAAAAAAACAAACAGTAACAAATGAGCTGAAGCAAACAAAACAAACAAACAAACAAACAAACAAACAACGCAACAGTTCAGTTATACTATCTAAAAAAATGAATACATTATTATTAGACTTTATAGAATTGATGTAAATATGTCGCCTAGTGCTAAACAAAACAAAACGAAACGAAACAAAATAAAACAGAACAAAAATACTCACTCTTACTTGAGGCTGAACACGTGCACTTCTTTCATCCACCAAACTACGATTCCAGAGATTTCTTTAATATCCTAAAGATGATCATACTAAATAATTCATAAATATAATAATCTAATATTATATTATATAAAAAAAAACATGTTCTCTACGCTGCACGTGCAGGTCACATAACTGGAGCTTCAGTCACTTTCCGCCATTTTCTCACCTCCTCCTTCAGCTTTAGATTTTTTTTTTTTTTTTTTTTTTTTTTTTTACACCCCAGGCCTCTGGTCATGCATGATTAATAAATGTTTATCTGTTTGGAAATGGTGCACAATGGACTCGTGACCCCGCGCAGCCTCGACATCTCTCGCGAGGAGAGAAAAGGGGCGCCTCCAGGGCCTGAGGGTCCTACAGGCACTGACCCCCGGCTCCCATCATTCACCCCTGCAGCTGCCTTTGTTTCAGCACCAACAATGAGACGGTTTTCCCAGGGAAAAAAAAGCAATGTGCTCAAAAAAAAAATAGAAAAGAAAAAGAAAGAAAATCAAGTTGCAGGCGGCCATTTTATCACTGCAGCGCGTGCTATTACTGCAGGCTTTAATTTCATCTTAATGATCTGATATGAATGCAAACATATAATCATCATTATATACTACTACTACTGATAGTCAGAATCATTCTAAAATAAGCTGCTTCTTTAACAACCGATAGAAAGAAATAATAATCATTTTTTTTAAGGCTTAGCTTCTTGTGCGCGTGCACTCACACCCAAAAGGCCTTTTGGTGCGCGTGCACTCACACCCAAAGTCAAAATGATGTAAACCTGGCCTTAATAAATTACTTGCTCTCTTTCTTTCCGTGCAAGTGCACGAACAAGCTCTCTCACTCTTTCTCTCTTTTTTTCTCTCTCTCTCTCTCTCTCTCTCTCTCTCTCTCTCTCTCTTTCTTCTTTACGGCTGTTGCAAGAAACTACAGCAGCAGGATGGTGTAGGGAAAAAAAAAGATCAGCTCTGTACAAGTCACATCCATAATTAATGAATCATCGCGTGCGTTAATGTGTATGACAGGTGATTATTATATATAAATATTTCCCAGCATACGCACTTTACCCTGAAATACATTTCCGCTTGCAGCATGCAGGGATCTTCCACGAATGCGTATGGAAAATCTTTTACCTTTAGGTTAAATTCACGAGCCGGTTTGGGTCTTAAAGGATACACAGAGGTCTACGTGACATTACAGTGGTCCATAAATGCGCAAGCGCGTGTCGAAGTTTCTTATATAACCTTTAAAAAATAAAAACACCGGTCTCGTGCGATTGCACTGCAAAAACAGTGATGCAAGAAAGGACTCGGGAATCTACGCGGTGAAATACTGGTATACAGTAGGGCTAAGTGATGATGCAGAGGTGCAGGGTGTGTGTGTGTGTGTGTGTGTGTGTGTGTGTGCGGATGCGCGCGCGAGTGCAGTGCTCAGGATGTGTGTGAAGGTGAAGGATTTTGGGAGTGGTTTGGACGATCTTGGAGATGCTACTGAGGTCAGAGATCATCAGCAAACCTGGACTCATATACACGATTTAGTGATCGGATACCTGTAAGGTTTCACCGGATGCGGGCTCGTGCGTTTGGCGACCCCGGTTATCGGACGCTGCAATAGTGTAAATGTTAAAGGGGCTTCTCTCTCTATCACCCCCCTCCCGCCCCCAGTAGAGCTATTGCAGCTTGTGTGTGTGTGTGCGTGTGTGTGTGTGCATGAGTTTGCCGATCGACAGAGAGAGAGAGAGAGAGAGAGAGAGAGAGAGAGAGAGAGAGAGAGAGAGAGATTTAACTCATTATAATGCACACAGCGACCTGCCCTCTTTCGGGGAGGAAAAAAAAGCGCAGCCATGCTTTGCAGAGGCTCTCCAGCCCCCCTGACTCACTCCAACGGAGGGCAAGCCGCACGACGGACGCTTCCTGCTACACACACTCACATGCACACTGCGAATGGAAGCTGGAATGGGCTAAGAATTAAATAAAAAGAAATAATAATAATAATAATAATAATAAAATAATAATAATAATAATAATAACAAAACAGCAACATCATCAACAGCGAGCTTTTAATTCACGACAAATGGACGGGGAAAGAAAAGCGGATACGTCTCGCGCCTCATCCCATCTCCCATCCAACATGGAGTGTAAGTAAATCACGCAGGACTGCATCGAGGAATGCAATTTTACTCGTTTTGCTATCGCATGATCATGCGTTGATTTGTGCAGGGTGGGGGGTATGTGGAAAGTGTTTGATTTTGGATTGATTGGTTTATTTGTTTATTTATTTTTGCGCATTTAATGACCTGAATAAACGATTCGATCGGTTATTTAGAGCTCTCCATGCATGGTCTCGGCACCAGCGTGCGTGTGCTCGCGCGCTGCACTTGCTATTGTTATGCGGACATGGCAAAAGAAAAAAGAAAAAAAAGGGAAAAGGAAAAGGCAAAAAGAGCAAGACAATAGGCTACATCATCATGAAGGACACGTCGGGTTTCGTAATTCAGAGCGCATCGTAAGGTATACACGTCGGGTCTTTATTTTATTAATATTAATTAATTTATTTATTTATTTCTTGAGATGGATGTCCTGCTTTGCTTCATCATCGCCCTGCTCTCAGAGACAATAGATGATTGTGGACGGTGCGACAACCGGGACAGAATTTTTTCTTTCTTTCTTTCTTTCTTTCTTTTTCTTTCTTTCTTTCTTTCTTTCTTTCTTTCTTTCTTTCTTTCCTTTCCAGCGCTGCATAATCAGAGGCTGTGCATTGAATCAGTAGGGTGTACTAACTTCGTGCACATCTAGAGGAAATGCAGTGTTTGTATTATCTTTATGAAATGAAAGGTTCGTGCATGTCTGAGTGCACCGGTCTTCTCTGAGGCACCAAACATTCGTAATTTTTTAATTTATTAATTAATTAATTTATTTATTTATTTATTTATTTATTTAACAAATGCACTTTTTTTTCTTTTTGAGAATTGTCAAAACTGTCTTTATGATAACGATGATGATATGGATGATGATGATGATGATGATGATGATGATGATGATGATGCGATTGCTAGGAGCTCCTCAGTAAAGGTATGATGCTCTGCACTGTTCTAAGTGCCTCTCAGGCTGTTGATGGCCGCTTACTGGATTTCACATTACATCAGCTGTAGCTTGAGGCGTGCTAATGCTGTTAGCAGTAATGTGAAACATTAATGGAGATATAGTCTGGAGAGGGTTATAGAATACTACTTAACAGGCCTTAAAATACCAATTACAACATGCGAACCCTGAAGATCCTGAATCCACACCTGTGTGTGGAATCTTTGAGGTAAAAAAATAAAACAATTATCGGCATGCGTAGGTGCAGTGTATCAGTGTGTACAGTGGTGTCTTGTATTGTGTGTGTGTGTGTGTGTGTGTGTGTGTGTGTGTGTGTGTGAATACACTTGAGATCCGGAAGGAATCTCGCACCTGTAATATGCATTATATAATCCGTGTTACTGGCGTAGCCAATAGGAACACACTGCAACCCAATACTAATTTGCATATTGGACTATCTAAAGAGGTCACAGCTTTAAAACCTATCAGTGTGGTGATTAATGTGACAAATCCCTACATGTGGTGTGTGTGTGTGTGTGTGTGTGTATTTGTGTTTGTGTGTGTGAGAGAGAAAGAGAGATGGATAGGGGGTGGTGGTGTATAAATAGAGCGATTATGTCAGAGCAACGTGCCTCACTTTTAGTTTTCAAGGACACGAGGAGACGATCACTGACGTCACTACCGGCAGCAGAGGCAGCGTCCCGCACCAGTTGCTTTATTTGTTTGGTTGGAGGACAATTATTTAATGCCTAAAATGGACCAGAGAGCGAGGGGAATAAAAGAGAGGACACGGGAGATCAGGGGAATTTCACGGCGCGCATCCATCCGAGTTTGGATTTTGGTGGCTGAGTTGTTTTTTGTTTTGTTTTGGTTTAAAAAAAAAAGAAAAAAAAAGCATAACCATTCCTGGTGCATGACCAAGAAAGAAACATGAATTTTCTACACGTGATTGAAAACCTAATGTGTGTGTGTGTGTGTGTGTGTGTTTTCATCTTATAGGTACTTCATTCAGAAGAGATCACCTGACAAACATTTAAAACATTTTTTGGAAGAGATCAGACTTCCTGTTTGAGGCAGATCTCACGTTAAATCCATGAAGACGGCCTCGCAGATTTGATTTTTCTACTGTTTTTTTTTTTAAAGGATGAAGGATGAAGGATGAAGGCGACGTCCATCTTGTAGGCTACACGCATCATGCAGTGTTTCAGCACCGACAATTAAGTAGGCAAATAAGCCTGACTTGTGTGTTTTTTTTCCCCTCCCATCCACTCCTCATCACTTTTAAGCACTTAACGAAAGGCGGTGCTTACAGGATACCGACCAGACGACTGAGAGTCGCGCGCCGGAACGTGAAACAGGATGAATATGGATTTTCTTTCCGAGGAGCCGGTGATATTACAGCTGCTTGTACTGGAGTTGGGTTTGAGGTGGGGGGAAAAGGTGGGGTAGAGGGTGAGGTGTGGTTGGTATTAGGTTATGGGAATAAATCAGTGTGTGTGTGCGTGTGCGTGTGTGTGCAGATTGCAATTGATCTGAGACTCTAGCTCTCCGTGTTCACAGCGGACCTTGATTTAATGTCTTACAATTAAGGCACGCGGTGAATGCCAAGAGCGGAGCCTTCCGCCATCACATTCCCCAAATAAATAAATAAATACAAACATTTTCAGTCATTGCTGCATTGCTCATGCATTTTAAAATTTCGAATAAAACAAAACAAAACAAAACAATAAAACGTGACTGTATCATTCGGTCTGGGTTTGGATCTTTTGGCTACGTGTGCAGACACCATGGGAAGCTTACACTCTCAGAAAAAAAAAAGAAAAGAAAAAGCTTTCCTTGTCACTTCTGTGTCTTTAATATGTAACACTATGGCTATACGAATGATTTAAAGGTAAATAGGTTTCAGAGTAAAGCGTTACAGGTGCGATTAAAGGTACGATTGGTGTATCACCCTCAATGACAAAGAAAGCTATGGATGAGTTCGGTTTTTATGGAAAATTGTTTTATTTTGATATGGATTATGGAAACTGTGTGCATTATTTACACTGGAATCGAGGCGCTGTCCAGTTCCTGTGGTGCTGAATTGCCTTTATTGCATTCTAATATATATAGGAGGGGGAAAAACATCATTGCTGTATAATATATATAATATAGCTTTGCAAACCGTTGCTTTTAAATCCTAGTGAGGAAAAATGCAGACACAGCCTTTAAATCATATCTCGTTCTATTTCTTCGCCCGACTGAATAACGTAGCTTAATTCCATTTGCTAATACACCATTGGATTACTCCTGAGCAGGATAGGTTGATAGGTGAAACAGTTTAGATCATTAAAGTTCCAAGATGAGATGAATTACATTCACATATCTAAAAAAAAAAAAAAAGTTAAGTTTTTATTGATTTGTTTTTGGGGTTTTTTTGGGGGGGGGGGGTGGGGGAAGGGGGTTCTTTCTGTAGGCCTCGATGCAGTTAGATTTTTTTTTCCCCACATGCAGAATTAACACGAACGATCGATGACGAATCAATCAACCTGTCCAAATGACACGCATCATCAACATGTGTGTCAATCAGGATGCTACAGGAATGTCACTATGCAGTATTTAAGTGCGAAGGGTTTCATGTTGACGTAAATGGTGTACATGAGGGGGGGGGGGGGCTCGTGATATTTATTTTAATGTATTTTCTTTTCTTTTTTTTCTTAATTTAAAGGATGTTTTGTGTTGAAACGAAAGGGAGAAATCTTGCTAAATCAGCAGGGTTAAATTAAGTAGGCTTCAGTGTACACAGTAGGTGTTCATTTAACATTGGACACACACACACACACACACACACACACACACATCATGAATGAATATCACTGGTAAGTTCTGTATACAGTATGTGCTCAGGTAAACTCTGTGTGTGATAATTGTCTTTATTTAATATTTCTAAATGATTTTATCATATGATTTTTCTTCAAATCAGGACACTGGGCTTCCAGTGATGATTCTTACACTTTATATTATATTCTTTAAATATTTACAAACCCGTCCCACATTTAAGCGCGGAGATCTGCGGCTCGGAGATGAGGGACTCGTTTAAGACCATGAGTGACAGTCATGGGATTTGACCTCACGACCTTGTGGTTATTAGGACAAAACTTTAAACCTCTGCCATGTTTGGTGAGCGTTGAAGAGAAAAGTATAATAACTGTCATTTTGGCACCCGAGTGAGCTGCTTTATCATTTCCTTTCCCAGAAGCCCCGTGATTTATTACAAATATCCACTAATTATCTTTAAACACCATCACATGGATAATAACGATGAGACAAAACTAGTACTCCAAATCTCTTACCTAATCACTCACAAGCGTTTTAAATTCCTGCAAGTGAGAGACAGTAGCGCCCCCTGTGGATAAAAACCAGCCATGAAAGATTAGCGGATTAACAGAGCAATGGAATGTGGTAAGAAAATGTTCAATTTGTGATCAAATCCAGTCAGATTATTCAACATTTCTTGTTTTGTATGTATGTATTTGACCTGAAAATGTGACTATAGTGTACCTTTGTAAACGATTAAACGTACGTAGCAGACACACACAATGCATTAAAGGTGTAAAAGGCGTCACCGTGTTGGCACCGTACTTGGTGGTAGAGAGTGTATAAATCAGAAAATGATAATTTTATTGATTTTATTTTTGAATCAGTGACTGATTTAGCAGAGGGCCACTTCATGCAGATGCTGGGAAACATTTTCACTTTTTAAAACCTTTAACAAAATGGTAAACTGGTACAAGCTCTGTGCATCGGCTTGATGGTGTTAATGAAGACTTGAGGATGATAATCATCTGTCTGACATTTCCGAGTCTCGAACTTGATGTCTCGTCTTTGAGATCTAAAAGGCATCAGATCGGAATAGAATTCTCTCCTGAGAGGAGAATACGAGCGAGAGAAAGCGTGAGATATTGATATGAATTCACTTGTAAATCCATCAGATTTAAGGACACAGATCACCGAACCACTCTTTCCTGGATGAAATGAAAATGTTCCAGTCATCAGTGTTTTGTTACACCATTTCACACACACACACACACACACACACACACACACACACACACACACACACACACACACACACACACACAGAGACGTTTCTATGAACTACACCACCGGCCCATGGCAGCAGATGGGCGAGGTAAGTCCGTCCTCTCTGCAGAGCGCATGCATCATTATTCTCATCATGCCCCGGGACAGGACAGAGCTGAGCGTGCAGCCATACCAGCCACTCTCACATGAAGAACACGGACTAATTGGTATGAAGTGACCACTTTGAAATGATGAAATGGCTACAGGGTGTGGGGGGGAGGGGGAGAGAAGAACATCTCTTGATCCAATTCTGTTGCTAAGCAACTGATGTTTGTTAAAGGCACAAAGAGAGCTGGAGAAATAATTGAATTAGCATGTATTATAGGCGGCAAGCTTCAGCGCTCTCACGGCGCGGGACTGTGATGACACAAAGTGCCGTGCGAGTGGAGCAATCCCAAACATCAGGATCAGAGAGGCGTTAATGCTGACGCTGCAGGGACACCGTGTCTCTTACAACAACACGCTGACCTTCATTTACACTACAGAAAGAGGGACAAAGAACGTGGATGGATGGTTAGATTGATGGATGGATGGATGTATGGATGAATGTTTGGATGGATGGATGGATGGATGAATGGATGGTTGGATGAAAAGGATGAACGTTTGATGGATGGATGATTACGAGATGATGAATGAATGGTAAGGATTTGATGGACGTAACAGAACTTTGGATGGATGATGGAGAACGAAACAATGGTAAGGTGAAGTAAGGAGAATAGGAGGATGATAAGAAGAAACGGATGAATGATTGGATGATGGATTGAGGATTGAAATGATGAAGTCAAAATTGAGATGGATGAGGATGAGAGATGGAAAGATTTGAGGGTGGATGATGTTGATGAGATGAAGTGATTATAAGCGAAAGCGTAGTGGAAAACGTCTGAGGACGGATCGATATCTGACTGACGAACGGATAGAATCACGACGCAAAGATCTGATTTGACGATGAACAGAACCGTCTGAGAGCATACGGAGGACGACGACGTACGGAGAACGTCTGACGGAGGAAGACGAGCATGCACGATGACGACGTAGGAAGTCTATTGACGAGGATGATTGACGGAATTTGACCGAACGTCTGACGTGATTTGACGACTGACGATATAGAGTCGGGGATGAACGATTAGATTGATTTGATCTGATGATCATAAAAGGATTTATGATTAAGTCATTTGACTTGATGATCGAGAGATGAATTCACTGAGATTGATTGACTGATTAAAAGATCTAAAATCCGGATGATAAGATCGTGAGATGGAGATGATTGACTTGACTGATTGATGGATGTGGTGGATTCGGATGATGATTCATTAACGGATTGTAGATGCAACTAGATAGATAGATATAATGAACCCCAAAAAGCCATAAGATAGATAAATAGATTGACTGATAGGTATCCAAAAAGATACAGACAAAAAGATAAATAGCTGATGAAAAGAAAGATGAGGGCTGATAAATGGATAGATGTCTAAATACACTGCAGAAAAATGCAAAAGACAGATAAATAGATTGATGATATACGGAAACGTAAAAAAAAAAGGGAAAAGAGGGGGAGGGAAAAAGGGGAAAAAAAAAAAAAAAAAAGAAAAAAAAAAAAAAAGGGAAAAAAAAAAAGAAAAAAAAGGATAAAAAAAAAAAAAAAAAAAAAAAAAAAAAAAAAAAAAAAAAAAAAATTGGATGAGTGGATGGATGGATGGACAAATGATGGAATGATGATTTGGTGGCTGGATGGATGGATGGATGGGGTAATGATAAATGGATGGATGGACAGATGAATGGATAGATGGATGGATGAGTAGATGGATGGAAGGGTGTAATAATAAATGCAAGGATGGGTTGGTTTATTGATAGATGGATGGATGGATGGTGTAATGAAAAATGAATGGATGTATGGTTTGACAGATGAATTGATGGATGGATGGCTGGGTGAATGGATGGATGAGTAGATGGATAGAAGGGTGTAATGATAAATGGATGGATGGATGGGTGTAATGATAGATGGATGGATGGATGGATGGGTGTAATGATAAATGAATGAATGGATGGGTGTAATGATAAATGAATGGACGGATGGTTTGACAGATGAATGGAAGGATGAATGGATGGATAGATGGTTTGACAGATGAATTGATGGATGGATGGCTGGGTGAATGGATGGATGAGTAGATGGATGGAAGGGTGTAATGATAAATGGATGGATGGGTGGGTGTAATGATAGTTGGATGGATGGATGGGTGTAATGATAAATGAATGGATGGATGGTTTGACAGATGAATGGAAGGATGAATGGATGGATGGATGGTTTGACAGAGGGATGGATGGATGGACGATTTACAGATGGAGGGATGGGTGTAAAATGAAAAGACGGATGGATGGATGGATGGATGGATGTTTGGATCTATGAAAAGACCATGATCGTCCACCCCACACATCCCTGTCAATGACTTGTATATACGAGTTGAACATGAATGTAAACAGTAAGTTGAAAAAGCTTCTCTGCACCTGCAGTAACACTCGCTCGCATTAAACTGCTGTGAAAGTCAATTATTTATGGGTTTTTGCTTTTTTTTCTTCCTCAGTTACAATTTGACACAGCGCAAAACTGATAGTGGAAGCAGAAAATAATGTAGTCAGATGTAAACCGTTCTCCACCTCGGGTACTCTGGATATGAATCCGTGTCAATCAGAAACCTGAATGTAATAAACACAATGTAATATAAAGGGCACATCAAATAAAACACACATAAACTACAGATCAAAGGAATGTGTTATTATATACTGAGAGAAAAGCTGCATGATGTTATATTATTATTGCAAAAAAAAACAGCCGGCTATAACTCTTAATATATTCTGATTTGTTTGTTTGTTTGTTTGTTTGTTTGTTTGTTTTAGGTGATTTGTTCCTTTCTTTTGGTGACGTGTTGCCCGATTGTGTTCTCATACACATTAGCTGAACATCTGTCAAACGTGTGCTAGCTTTCTTTAAACAGATATGGTCGTTTTTGTGAGGACTGTGCGCTTCATTAACTCCCAGAGAGAAGCTGTTGCTGATATATCAGGCACTAACTTGTTCCGTGGACGTCCCACAACAGTTAATGTAACTAGAAATGGCCAAAACTACCACTTTAAAACATAAAAAATGTATTCATGTTGGAAGATTGCTGTGGTATAAGAGGAATAAAACACGGTTATGGTGTTACAGGGAAATAATCCATTTCTGAGTGGGAACAGTGGCTCTGCTTCATCACCCCACGCTGTTGTTGGTTGTTTTCCTATAACAGCATGACACGGAGTGGCATATTCTTCACGGGAAGACTGGTGTGAACTTTCATTACAGTCACTACCGTTCAGTTTCTGTAAATGGTATTTTTTACATTTTTATTTTAATACCTTGTGCCCCAGGCTCCCTGGGATAGGCTCCAGGTTCCCCACTACACTGTAAGTTAAGCGGTAATGGAAAATGGATGGATGGAACATCATGGACAAATCAGGCTCCCTGAAGTGTTCTGCCTAAATATACCCTGACCTCATGTGGTACAAATTGGTTACTGCAAGACGTGTATCATTAGTCTAGAAAGAATGGTTGCTTTAATGGACGCAAAGTATTTTTACTTCAGCGTTTATGAACAAATAAATCTAAGTTTTTTCATTCTTCCAACTTACTAAGAAACATTTGGTAACTATAACCTGATTAAATATATATATACTATGAAACTAAAAAAAAAAAAAAAAAAAAAAAAAAAAAAAAAAAAAAAAAAAAAAAAAAAAAAAAAAAAAAAAAAAAAAAAAAAAAAAAAAAAAAAAAAAAAAAAAAAAACCTAAAAATTACACACCTTAAAGACAAGGAGCAGAAAAAAAAAAAAAAAAAAAAAAAACAATATTAAAAAAACAAAAAAAAAACAAAAAAAAAAAAACAAAAAAAAAACACACTTTTACCTTTTTTTTTTTTTTCTTTTTTTTTTCTCCTCTCTCTCTCTCTCCCCCTCTCTCTCTTTCTCTCTCCTTCTCTTTCTCTCTCTCTCTCTCTCTCACTCTCTCTCACACTCTCCTTCTCTCTATCTTAATCTCTCTATCTCTTTTTTTCACTCCACTCTATCAATTTTTTCAATACTCTTATTATTTTTTATATTTTCTTTTGAAACTTAAAAACACCAAAATCCCCCCCCCTTCCCCCCCCCTCCCCCCCCCCCCCCCCCCCCCCCCCCCTCCCCCCCCTTCCCCTCCTCCCTCCCCCCCCCCCCTCCCCTCCCCCCTCTCCCTCTCCCCTCTCTGTCGCTCTTGCTCTCTCTGTCTCTCCTGTCCGCTCTGTGTGTGTGTGTCTCACGCTCTCCATCTCTCTGTCTCACTCTGTCTGTCACTCTCTCTCTCTCTCTCTCTCTGTCTCGCTCTCTGTGTGTCTCGCTCACTCTCTGTCTCGCTCTCTCCATCTCTCTGTCTCTCACTCTGTGTCACTCTGTCTTTCTCTCTCTCTCTCTCTCTCTCTCTCTCTCTCTCTCTCTCTCTCTCTCTCTGTGTGTGTGTGTGTGTCTCGCTCTCTACATCTCTTGTCTTGCTCTCTCTGTCTCTCTGTCTCTCACTCTGTGTCACTCTGTCTTGCTCTCTCTCTCTCTCTCTTTCTCTTCTCTCTCTCTCTCTCTCTGTGTGTGTGTCTCGCTCTCTAAATCTCTCTGTCTCTCTCTCTCTCTCTCTCTCTCTCTCTCTCTCTTTTTTTTTTTTGGGGGCTGTGTGTGTGTCTCGCTCTCTAAATCTCTCTGTCTCTCTCTCTCTCTCTCTCTCTCTCTCTCTCTCTCTCTCTCTGTGTGTGTGTGTGTGTCTCGCTCTCTAAATCTCTCTGTCTTGCTCTCTCTCTCTCTCTCTCTCTCTCTCTCTGTCTCTCTCTCTGTCTCTCTCTCTGTCTCTGTCTCTGTCTCGAATGAACAGAAAGAGAGAGCTGATCAGTAACAGCTCTGTAATTCAGGATATAATGGCGCCCGTGCTGCAGGAGGAGAAGTGCTGAGGATCCGGCGGCTGCTGTTTGACCGTCCTGGCTCATCTCATCTCATTAGCGCTGTTTGATTGGGCATGAAGGTGTTCCTCCTTTCTGCCATCACAAGATGAAGAGCGAGCCTCGGGCCCTCAGCTGTGTGTGAGGAGGCTCTGCTCTGCTGCCTGGCCAAAAGAACCGTTCTTCAACCCTGAGCTGCAGAGACCAGAATTATCACATCTGCTTTCATACCTTACACCTTACACAGGTGCTTATGTGTTAATATTTGATAGATTTACCCAACATAAAAAAACATTGCAAAATATAATATAGTTGAGAACCCTTTAGAACTCTGAGTTCCTCACATTTACTCATATTGTGAGATTTATGATACACTCTGAGTAATTAGAAAGCTTTAAAAAAAAAGTTCTATAGAGGGATGGGATGCCATATAGGAAGCATCTTTGGTTCTGTAAAGAACCTTTCTCATGATTAATTTGTAACCATTTGTTGTTGTTTTATTTTTTGATTGTGACATTCTTTGGAATGGTTCTTTGGATAGAAACGAGTTCTGTCTGATAAGAGTTTTAGTTCTTATTTATCTAATACAGGTTCATTAACCTGGAGCTCTTTCAAACAGGCAAACACTCGGGCAGGCAAAAGGTTGTAAGGTTCCACATAGTACAGTACCTTTAATGGTTCCCCAGAAGGACAACTGAAGAAGCCTTAATGGTCCTTGGTTTTTGGCCATTTGTTGTTGTTTTACTCTTGACTGTGACATTCTCAATGTTCTAAATGGTTCTACGTGAGGCTCTTTCTACAGACAAACACAGTTGTAGGGTTCTACACAGAACCTGTTATGACTCCCCCAGTGGCACAACCAAGAAATGCATAACAGTACTTTAAGCAGTTTTCTCTGATAGGGTGCAAAAAAAAAAAAATTAAAAGGGTGACAAAAAGATTATTTAGAGCAGTGCCATACAAATAACGTTTTTGGTTCCATAAATAACCTTTTGGTCCTTAATTCTTAACCATTTGTTTTTGTTGATTGTTTGTTTGTTTGTTGTTGTTTATACTTTCACCTTTGGCATTCTTTTAAAATTGTTCTTCAGATAGTTAAGGGTCCTTAGTGTTCTAAAATGGTTCTACCTGGAGCCCTTTCAGGTATAGGATTCTACATACTACCTTTAAGAGCTCCACAGAAGAGATAAACAGAAAAAACAAAAAACGTGTAATCGTTGATATGGTGAAGTTTTCTGTTAGATGTTTGGAAGGACATGCATGGAAGGAGTCTCCAGTGTCAGGTCTTTGTAACAGTGAGCAAGTCTTCAGGAGTTTGCTCATGTTTCTATTTTTTTTTTCATCTTTATAACATCGAAGGGGGGTAAAGAGAGGGCTGGTGAGGGAAAGACTGTTTACAGCTGCTATAACGTAAGTGAGAACAGGAACCCACTTGTTTCTCAGACATTCCAGAACATGTAGCTATAAATGGATAAAAAAAAGACATAAAAAAAGAGGTGAGTGCGCTCTTTTGATCATCTTATCTTGCATTTTTTTGTGAGTTTTTGGGAAAACATGGTCTTGCAGCCCTAATAATCACTCTCAGCCATTTTAAAAGATAATATTGTATTGTGTTCTTCTTTACTTGTGTTTGATCAAACCCAATGAAGAGATATAAATAAACATGGTCGATTGAGTCCTATACAATGCAAGACACTTAATAATTCTACAGCCTGGAGATTACTGAGGACGGTACCTCTTGAAGTCCCATGGAAATGGTTTTGGACCTCAATTCCACGTGGACATTCTCACTGTAGTTGCTGGGACGATGGTAGCTGCGATGGCCTTGGGACCTCAATTACCACATAACAATTCTGCACTCAGGTCTCCTTTAGTGAACAGTGGACGAGTTCAACAAAACAGACTTCATGTTAAAACCATAATGAACTTTCCTTTACTTTCACACTATCCGTCGTTACCCAGATGAGGACGGGTTCCCTTCTGAGTCTGGTTCCTCTCAAGGTTTCTCCCTCATATCATCTTAGGGAGTTAAAATCTCCATCCTGTGTTTATATGCTTCTGTAAAGCTGCTTTTAGACAATGTCCACTGTTAAAAGCAAATTGAGTTCTTTACAAAATAAATAAATAAATAAATAAGTGTAGAAAATGTGGCCACTTGGTGGCGACCCAAGCACGTGCATTCATCACTAACACTCATCCTTAACATTTCTAACCCTCGAGCTCAGAGAGTGCTCTTCAGATACTCTTGAAATATATTTGGTATGCACAGAGAGTATAAGAGCAACGCTGAGAGGGGTTCCTTTGTCTTTTTTTAATTATACAAAAAAATAATAATTAATAAAAGAAATAAAACGAAGGATTTATAGATCAGAAATAATCCAGTGAGGCATATTGGACATGTTTCGATTCAAATCTTATCATTTGTCAACTTGAGTCAAAGTTCACACTTTAAAGGAAATGCATGACCAAGTGTGAAAAAATTTCAATTCACTGTAATGCGATGCTCCAAATGTCAGCATGAGTAAGCAAAACAAACAGAACAGAGCCGAGTCATCTGTCAGCTGTGACACATCTCCCCGAGAATAGACCTGTGTTCTTCAGCATTAAAGGAATAAATGGCATTTATATGCAGAGCATGCAAATTTACCCTTTAGTCCACCAGCGAAGGCATGTTCGGTGTCAGACGTTTACTTCTAGCTATGAGGCTAAAGAAGCTAATAAAGTAATGAAAGTCTCACCTAATAAATAATCTATCCATAAATCTCTGCTTCAATAATAAAACACTCCATGGCATGCTGTTATGGGAAAATCATCAACAACAGGAAGCGGCAAATCTAAAACAACGGATACTAAAGTGTTGGGGTTTTTTTTTTTCTTCCTCTCATACTCACAGCAATTTTCCAACTATTACAATTTCTTCTCTGTTAATGAACAAGGCATTTGTAAACTTTTATCCGTTTATAGTTACATTCGTTTTTACAAATGTCATGGTTAAGGGAAGTTCTGGAAATCAAGTCAGTTCCTGTTCTCACTTACGTTATAGCAGCTATAAACGGTTCCCTCAACAGACACTTTTTTCGCCTTTCGAGAAGCGAATAAAGGAATTTAAAAAACACGCAGCGTGTCACGGTTTACTTTTTTTTTATGTAAATGATTTCATGTCTTCCAACAGCAGATTTATTTATTTATTTATTTATTTATTTACAAGAAAATGGAAACGAAGCGACTGATCGGACAATTTTATAAGATGGAACTTAATTGTGGAAATCGCTCTTGATGCTATTAAAAAGCACGATTCTTTTTGAAGCATGTACGTATATGAAGTTCTGTTCATGAACATCTGGCGAATGTTTTGGTAAGATAGACTAAACATCAGCGCTGAAATGCTGAGTGAATTAGTGCGACACTTAATCGTCCAGACATTTTGGAGGAACATTTAATGGACATCCAGAGTATCATATACAATACATTAAATAGTTGTGGTCGAGTAAAACGTACTGAGACTGAAATCACGAGATTGAGATTGAGATTAGAGGACAAAAACATACACATAAAGGCTCCAGAGACTCAAGGCGCCTTTAAAATCTGTCATAAACTTGTGTGTAATCAGAGGCAGAGAGCACAGCCCCTGTTCACTACCGTTTAATTCCATTACTTAAAACATTAACCTGATTGGGTGAATGTTCTCCAGGCCAATCATCTTCATATTAATAAGCAGCCCAGGGTTGCCATAGAGTGCCTGTGCTGTGGTACTTTCATCTGTTTTATTTCTGAATGGACTTGGGGTTTGTGTTTACATTTAATTTTACGACCTAGTTCCTCAGCGTGGTGTATTTACTTTTACTGATTAACATTTAAAAGTCGAAAGTGAATCCGGAGGGTTTTTAATTAACTCATTATCGGACTAGAAAACTCGGAATAAAATCTGGCAACCCGGAACCCGCATGGAGATAATGATGTAAAGAGTCACCCCCACCTCCACTCCCACCCCCCTGTGATGCTGATGATGCTGATGATGATCTGTGGAGATCTGTAGGGGATGGGGATAGGGAGGGAGGGGGGGAGTTAAGGTGGATGTGGACACACAGGAGCGCATTTAGGAGGAGTCTCCGCTTCCTCGCGTCTCACTTTTGATTTGACAAGTGAAGATTCGCGCTGCACATGACACACACGTAAGAGAAAGAGATTGCGCGTCTGAGTTCAGTCTGCGGGGATACAAACAAAAAAACAAAAAAAAAACAATAAACTATGGACAGGAGGACGAACTTTGGGGACGTTTTTCACAAAACTCTGAGCGTGTCGGGGAAAAAGATGGACTCGTTGCGCGCGCCGGGTGTCGAGCCGCCGTGCAGAGAGCACCAGTCGCCGCTCGGATCTTTCGATCCGCCAGACTCGGACCCTCTTCAGGCTGTCGGAGGAGGAGTGGGGTCTCTCGGTCTCCCTGGTGGATCCATGCGGGCGCCGTATGGCGTTGGAGGCGAAGGCGCGAGCGGACAGAGCAGCGGCGGAGAGCAGAGCCCGGACGACGACAGCGACGACCGGTGCGAGATGATGCTCCTGGCGACGGCTCGAGACCCGAGGACGACTTCTGCAGCGGCGGGGGCGTCGGGCGCAAAGTGCGAGACGGGGAAGAAGAACCGGGAGCAGAAGATGCTGCGGCTCAACATCAACGCGCGCGAGCGGAGACGGATGCACGACCTGAACGACGCGCTGGACGAGCTGCGGGCGGTCATCCCTTACGCGCACAGTCCGTCCGTGCGCAAGCTCTCCAAGATCGCCACGCTGCTCCTCGCCAAGAACTACATCCTCATGCAGGCGCAGGCGCTGGAAGAGATGAGACGGCTCGTAGCGTACCTCAACCAGGGCCAGCCCGTGTCGCTTGCGCCGAGTCTGAGCGCGTACGAGCAGCCGCCCGCGTACCCCGCGTTCCCCGGCGGAGCCGCCGCGGCCTCCTCGTGCCCCGACAAATGTGCCCTTTTCAACAGCGTCACCTCCAGTCTGTGTAAACAGTGTACCGACAAGCCTTAAAACACACACACACACACACACACACACACACACACACACACACATACACACACACACACACACCCTCTCCGTGAGACTGTAACAGACGCCTGTAGGCTACATTTCATACTCCAAGAACGGATAGAAAAGAATTCTTAACTTTTCCTCCATCGACTAGGATTTCAGCAGCTTTACCGCAGATCCAGCAGTGTGTTCCTTTCTTATTTTCTTTCTTTCTTTCTTTCTTTCTTTTGTTTTGTTCAGATACTTGACATCTCTGTGTGTGTGTGTGTGTGTGTGTGTGTGTGTGTGGGTGGGTGTGCGCGCGCGCGTGTGCCTGCGTGTGTGAATGTACATATAAAGTAAGTGCTGGTGCGAGTGAATTGAAAGCAAACAAAGTCTATGTGTGAGTGTTGAGATTGGACACTTTATGGAAATATGGACCCTAAACACAGTGAGCTGATCCGATCCGACCTGGCAACATGTGAGCATTACATTTACTTTGCCTGCACGTTTTATTTCGGGATTTCTTGCGTAAGAGCTGTCCTATTATTATTATTATTATTATTATTATTATTATTATTATTATTATTATTATTATTATTATTATTATTAACAATAATAATAATAATAATAATATGAGTGTTTCAGTTAGAAATGTCGCTTTTTGCGTTTTGCTGATCAAATCAAGTATGACTTGGAAATCAAAGGAGCTAAAAATGTGCAGAACTGATGAAGGACTTGTGTTTTTGTCACCGCGGATGTGTGACATTTCCACTTCAGCCTTGTTCGAGTCGCTTGAAGTTGACTTTGGATGTTGAAGTTGAATTTCTAGGTCTGCAGACGTGATAGAAGACTTTCTGCTGTACATCCAGCTGATTTCTTTTCTGTTCTATTCCTTCCTTCCACTCTCATGCAGCAGGCTGTGAATGAGATTTGGGGCTTGGGATTGTTGTCAGGTCAGCATGATGAGCACTGCAGATACTGTGCATCCGGTTCACTCGGACTGCACAGGGCCACTTGTATATGTTGATGTCCTGGAAAAAAAAAAAAAAGAAAGAAAAAAAAAAAAGAAAAAAAAGAAGCTTTATTAAAATATTTTGATCAAACTTATACTTTTTCGCCTGGTTGTTTGTTGTGAACGAGTGTGAAGAGATCACAGGCTGCTTCATATCGATGAAAGACTGAAGTGTAGGATAAATAGCTGAAGATTGATGATGACAAAAACAAGTCGCAAGTCAATAAATAAATAAATCTGATATCTATATTCTAGGTCACTATGTGTACTATGTGAACGTGCCGGCTTCCTTTGATCTACCCAAAGAGAAGGAGCTTCATTTATAATTAGGGTTATTGTAACAATTTCCATGACGCTGTGTGTCAGCTGTTAATTGGAAAACAACGAAGTAGGAAAACTGTCGCGTGCAATCATTTAATGAAACGTATCGTTAAAGCAATTAAAAGCTCGCGCAGGTGATTAGGGAATGTAATTATTCACTGGTTTAATTGGGTGTGTTTAATCACGACATCACCGCACCGTCTCTGAAGTCCGACACTCTGTGGCAAGGGGATGAGTTACTTAAGGGGGAGAAATAGAAATAAAAAGGAGTAATAATAATAATAATAATAATAATAATAATAATAATAATAATAATAATAATAGAGAAAGCTGAAACAAATGTTACTTGACTGAGATTATTACTGAGTGAATTTGCATTCAAATGTGCTAAAATGAAAATATAAACCTGGATAATTAATTATTTTCATATTATTATTATTATTATTATTATTATTATTATTATTATTATTATATTTTTATTATTATTATTGAATTTATTTCAGCCGAGTTCAGCATAAATGCTTTTGCTTTCTTAGTCGCTTTCTTAGTAAGATCTAGCTTCACAATATCAAAATGTTAACTTTATGTAAAAAAAAACAAAAAACAAACAAACAAACAAAAAACAAAAACAACAACAAAAAACAGCTTCTTCTAGGAGCTATAAGACGACACTACACTAAAAACAAATTTATTGGATCATTTGTTTCCGGGTACGTAGGAGCTTTACCCATAGAGCTTCGTTTGTACAATCTAATTTATAAATATATCCAGTGTATTTAGATATTTAGATATTTCAAAGGCTCGTATTAGAAAGCTGAACAGGAAGTGAAGAGAGGTGGGATTAAAAAATAATAAGAATTTTAGACTTTTAAATGTGCAATTAGCAGCACTCAAAAGTTACTCAAAATTCATTCGAAATGACAAACTGGGGGTTTAAAAAACAAAACAAAAACCCCAACCCACTCATTTGGATGTTTTAATATCAAATAATTTTTTTAAATGATTCAGCCTAAAGACAAACACGCATGTACAGTACTGTCGCCATTTCTTTCAGCACCACGGACAGCTACTGTAACTGTTTAACCCTTTAAAAGCCCAGAATTATTACTCAGTTATTACTCTGAAAGATTATTACTACACAGTAATTACAGTCAAACTAATTATAGACCGTATTTAGTGAGGCGAGGAAGAAATGTAGACCTGGGATTTTACATTTACACCTACAGGTTGTTCGTCGAAATAAAACGAATTTAACGAAATAAGATTTACTAATCGTTTTTTTGTTGTTTTTTTTTTTACTTTAGAGGTCGATGCTATCGCAGTTTCATACTACAGAAAAGATACCACGATGGCCTACGTATTCAATCCCGATCAAGCAGGAACGATTACAAATACATTATTTATTACTAATATAATGAAGTGAACAGCCAAACAAATTAGCAATAGTAAAAATGTAATAAAAAAACAAAAACCTGAATCCAAAATGTTCAAAAATATGATCAATATTCATGGCTTTAATTACGCATCAGAGTCAGACGCCAGAAAACGATTTAACGAGAGTACCGCTCCACTTTCTCTAATGTGTCCACTCTGTTATTAGGCATTTAGACAACACTGATATTAGTCTGTCCTTTCTAATCCAGAGCGCATCGCAGACGTGAAGCCGAGCACTCGAGTCGTTAACCAGGGCCAGCAGTAATCAGCCATCACTGGGCTCTGCTGGAATAAATACTGTCAGCAATTACTGTTTGGAGTCAACTACTTTCTTGGTTTTCCACTTTTTCCCCCCATCGTCGCTCTGTTCATGGTAATACTTTTGGCAGCATTAAAAGAGAGAAGCTCAGTGATGAAGTTTAATTATACATGGCTCTGAAATGCATTATTTAATGCCGCAATTAGCCTACGCCAAAGGGTGTAATTCACCTGGGAAGTGAAAAAGGATGATATGGGAGCGTAGGGTTCTTTTAGAGTACCGAAGGACAGTTCAAATGGAAAAGAAAAATGGAAAAGAAGCACTCAGGACCATGCATCATGTGCATTTCGGTGATACGACGTTAAACCCGCAACCCACCAGCGATTCCACCAGCAACAGCAGTTTTATTTTATTATTCATGAAGCCAATAAAGCGTAATCTGTCTTTAAAGCGTCTATGTGGATCCTCAGAGGTCATGAATACAAGTGCAAGATAAAACAAACAAACCAAAAAATAATAATAATAGGCGCCTTTCCCCAACTCATAAAATATCCAATTTGCAATATCAAAACCCAACAGGACGCCGATTCGTAATAAAGATGTGCCGCAGTGTGAGGATGATAAAACACAGGATACCGAGAGATAGAGGTGCGCGTGGGGATGTGGACTTATCCTTCATCTTCCATATCACTTTTACACCAAAAGCGTGGGAATCTTTCCCTCCGTACATGGCCTGCGCCTCCGACTGTCACAGGCTGTAATTCAAGAGCGGCAGCCATGACAGTTTCGACAATAAACACATGAGAGTGAAAAGATCACAGGGTCACGCTAACGTGATCGAAGTAACTAGTAATAATAAAATAAAACGACGTGATGTTAGTTTAAAAAGGAAAAATCATTTCCCAGATAGAGACGTTTATTTAAACATTCGTGGAAGGAGTCTCCAGTGTCAGAAAGCTTTCCGGTATGTGAAAGAGGTTTCTCAGGAACCAGACAAGCCTTTTTTTTTGCCTTGTTAACTAACATTAAGTGTAACTATAAATGGATAAAAATAAAAATACATGGCAAAATCAAAATCTATTTTTTAAAGTTCTTTCACCACTTTATGTAATTTTGTATTAATGTTACATTTTCTGTGATGGTTTCCAACGATGGTTCAACCCCAGAATCTTCCAGAAGGATTCCTTTGGCAGTTAAGTGTTTGACCTGAAAGCCTTTAAGACTTGAGGTGGAGCTCGGTCTCTCGTATCTCTCGGTCCGATAAGGCCGACTTACAGAATGACATATCAGCGTGGAGGAGATTAAACTCCTAATCCAAGTCAAACACCAGGTTTTATGCGATTATCTTGGACCTTTGGGAGATTTGAGATCACTTCAGTCCGTGCAGTCGAGCTCTAGCGCTGAGAGATTCCAGGTGGACGTACAGGAAATAAATTTGGTGTATCATTTTGCGTATCATGATTTCTATCACTTCTATGCCTCGCGTAAGGATAAGAAACATCCACATGGTGTAGTCTAAAGTTCAGTTTTCCCAGCAGCCCCAGTGTGCATGTATAAAAATTCCGTCTCACACACGCACACACTTCCAAATACATCATTTGGCTCAGACCACACACTAATAAATGAAGTCTGTATTCAAATACTTGAACCATATCATCATCCGGATCACTTCTACATATATACATAGCTCCACCTCAGAAAGTCAGGCCACACCTCCAGCTTGAGTTTGTCGATTGTCATAATAACCAGTTCCAGCATGCGTTGAGAAATAAAACTATTCAACTATAAGATGTTTGAGTAACAGGGCTGATTTATTATTATTAGCTTATTATTATTTTTAGCATAGAATTAACAAATGTGCTCAATGAGCATCCACGCACATGACATGAAGACGTTAAGGACATTCTACTGATTGTTTTAATTCAAAGTCACAATATGACTGAGAATAGAGAATAAAGGATGGCGGAGCTTAGTTTTCTTCTTCCGGTGATCTTCAGGAAACTCCTGTTGAACATGTGACATGCGAAATATTCCAAATATTTTCGGAATTTTTGATTTATTGATGTATTTTTTGAAATGGCGGATGACTCGAGCACGAGATGTTCAAAGGTATTCAAATATGAATGCAAGATCTAATAATAATTCACGAGTACACTTGAATGATTGTATCTGAAGGTAAAATGTGGCTATAGCAGGCTGGAACAGTTTTCTAAGTGGTGTAGATTTTTTTTTTGAGTCTAAGCAGTTACAGTTTCGTTATGCAATGAGGGGCGGAAAAATAATTCAGGAATTAGACGGAACTACGATTGTTTTAAACTCAGCGACGTCCTTTTGTCTGTTTTCCCCCGACAGCATGCAGTGTGGCACGCAGTGTCAGGAAGTACATTAACTACATTAAGGAAACATGAACGTGGGACCATTTAGGGTGGACGATGTGACTAGCAGTTGAAACAGGATCCAGAGTGTTGCTTGAAGTGTCTTGCACGAAGAACACTAGCAGCTTTATGATTTGGACTTCAGGGCAAAACTAAAACCAAAGCAACCTTCGGACACCAAACACATTTTGGTTGATTGGTCGCATTTGGAATTAAAGGACAGTCGTGTTTCTTTCGTTCAGGGCCAAACCGCCCCTTTAATGCTGAAGTCCCGTGGTTCTCTGGGACCTTCGAAGGGCCGTGAAGTTTAACCGAAAGGTCTGGGATTGATATTTTTAGTTTCGCTCCAGTGTTAGTCACAAAGTACCATCGTGGAAAACGTTATTATATTTATTACCGTGCTGTAAAAATGATTAGCCTGTTATCAGGTCTCACGAATTGAATCAGTATAGTCTTATAGACTCAATAACTAAATGCACTAAATGCTCTGTAGAACGTTTATGCCCCGCCCCAAGGGTGTGTCTTGCTCTCTAATGGTTCATCCGTGTGTGTTTTTTCGACTGTGCATTTTCACACACACTGTCCCCTTTTCCAAATAGGCTAGCGTGATAAAAATAAATAAATAAATAAATAAATAAAGGGTGGAGTTTAATCTTTTGGAAGAGGGCGGAGTTTGTAAGAGTTTGGAGGAGTGTTTAGTGCAGGAACGTCGCCATCTCAGGGTGATCGAGAACACGATCCAGTCAGAGGTTCTCCATCAGTGAGAGTAATTAATATCATTTGATCTTTGTCTCCCAGTGATGACCCTGCGGCTCTTCGGGACCGTCAGGCACCATGGACGCCTCCGACGATCGACCTCGGCTCAAACGTATACGCTATAACTACAAAAACACCCCCGGCGTCTCGTCTTTTGAGATACCGTTCACGTAAAAAAAAGGCTCGGCTTAAATTTTTTGCTGTTCTCCATATTTAGATAGTTTGTTAAGCTATCTTCTGATTCGGCGATGGGTGGGTGGGGTTTGGATTGGGGCGTGGCGTGTCTCAAATGCTGTTGTATAAACGTCATCACAACATTATTCGGACTTCCTGTTTCAAAAGAAACACGGTTCTCTTTCCTTTATGGACTTTAATGTAACGGAGTCATGAGTCTGATGATTACACACGTGCACATATAGCATACACACTCCAGAGCCAGAACACACACACACACACACACACACACACACACACACAAATTCATGCAAGAATATGCATGCACACACACATAAACAGTAACCTGGAGCCCTGCGTCCTTGGCTTCCCCGTGACCTTCACCCTTCACCTTGCACTCGCGGCACAGTGAATTTTATGGCTAATTTCCGGCAATTTATCCTGGCAGTTTGGGTGGAAATTCCCAGAGGAATAATGTGCATAATTTGCATAAATCATTCGGATACAATGCATATCACCATCGCACTGGCCTCCTGTCTGGCAGCACTGCGTTTATTTTGTAATCAAAACTGACTTTCTTTTAGAGAGGGGCTAAAAAAAACCCCACACAACCCGAACTGAACCGAAAGGGTTCTCGTAAAAAAAAAAAAAAAACGTCGCCCACTCGAACACGAAACCGCAAAGAGGTTCGAGTGATGCTACACAGAACAAGGCACTAGACGAGACCCGGGTGTCAGAGAACCCTGTCGAAGTAGCTGCTAATCAGCTAATCATCTCGGCTCTCCGCGTGAAGAGCTGCGACTTTTCCTAAAGCCTCTGGCCAAAGGCGAGAAGAAACAGAAAGGAGGATTAATAATGAAAAGAAAAAGCTCGAATAACATCGGGCAAATAACAAATGTGAACGTACACGCTGCGTCACGTGATTTATTGGTCTTTTGTGCGGCGTAACTGTAACTAAGCCAGTCGTGCTCTTATCGGCTCGTCGGCTCGTCCAGATCTGCTTGCCGGATGAAGGCTGACAATCGGACACTTGTCTGCTGGGTGGACGTTAATCACAGTAATCCAGGGTAGGGGAAGCAAAGAGCATTAGCGCAGCACTAAATGACACGTCTGCCCCATCCTCCTCTCTGTGGGGGGTCAGACATGGCAGGAGGAGGGGCTGGAGGGACAGTAGAGGACAGTTTGGGGGTGTCGATGCATTCTTTTAACATCCGGATAATAATCCCGTTCAGACAAAAACGGATTTATTGAAAACGATCGCATTACCGATGAAACGGCATTTCCGCAGGAATAACCGGAAGATCGTACAGATCGTAGGTGTTCTGTTGACATTTTTAAACAGAATCGTTTTCGTATTCGCCGTTTAAAGCTGAACGAACGCATCATGATCTGCAAAATGTAGATTATTAGAGGATGACGAGCGCAGCTTAGCTGATGCGACGATCAAAACACAACAAAACAACAAACGAACACATTAGCGATGTTCAGCTACTTTTCTTTCTAGTACTGCAGAATTCCAGAGCTTAATGGAAAAAAAAAGTCTGGTGGTTACATTTAAAATAATAATACTAATACTACTACTACTACTACTACTACTACTACTACTACTACTAATAATAATAATAATAATAATAATAATAATAATAATAATTATTATTATTATTATTATTATTATTATTATCATTATTATTATTATTATTATTATTATTATTATTATTATTATTATTATTATTATTATTATTTCTGGCAAGAGTTTGCTAACACAACATTCACACCTTGATAGTGAGATGCAGCAACGTTGTAGGAACGTTTTCCCAACGTTCCGAAGCGTTCGAATTTCCTGTGGATATAATTATTCAAAATGGCTCTGCAAAACGAAATTAGCAGCGATGATAGGGGCATTTCTAATTAGCATATTCAGGCATATTCAGTGATTCATGCATCACAAATTTACATCATTTTAATAATGTTTCAAAGTAGTTTGGACATCAAAATATCATTATATTATTTGTGTATTATTAATTTATACACACATTATTAATATTATTATCACCCATCCATCTTGTACGGCTTACTCCTTTTCAGGGTATTATTATTATTATTATTATTATTATTATTATTATTATTATTATTATTATTATTATTAATGTTATTATTATTATTATTATTATTATTAATGTTATTATTATTATTATTATTATTATTACTACGATTTATGATGATGATGATGATGATTATTATTATTATTATTATTATTATTATTATTATAAGATACAATATGACTTTAATTACGTGTGTGTATATTAAGACATGTGTGTGTGTGTGTGTGTGTGTATAAAGACGTGTGTGTGTGTGTGTGTTTGTGTGTGTGATGCAGGATAACAGGGGAGTTCTTCCACTAAGCACCAGGGGATGGATTGAATGATTCAGCGCAGAGGAACAGCATCTGTTTCTGTGTGTGTGTGCTGAGCAAACAAGGCAATTTAGAGCCTGTCAAGGGACTAGCGCATCTGAACCACCCCCCACCCCCCACAAACACACACACACACACAAACACACACACTTGACACCAGTTTATCGGGACACATCCAGAGTCTAATCGCCGTAACAGGACAGAAACAGAAAGATATTTAAAAAGTGGAGGTGTGAAATGGAGGTGAAATATATACGACGCTCCACCAGATATGATGCGTGACGCATTTGTAATGTCACTCTTTACACTTGTAGTAAGTAATGACATCAAATAAGGCACGATTTGATATCAGATTGAACAGGATTTAGCCCAGATCGATGAAGAAGAAGTCTTTATTTGTCACATATACATTACAGCAGAGTCAAATTATTCACAGGTGCCAGCTTGTTAGGAAGTTGGGGTCAGAGCGCAGGGTCTGCCATGATATGGCACCCCTGGAGGGACGGTTAAGGGCCTTGCTCGAGGGCCCAACAGTGGCAGCTTGGCGGTGCTTGGGCTTGAACCTTCAACTGTCTGATCAGTAACCCAGATCCTTAACCACTGAGCCCTTGAAGAGACATCTAACATATTTTATTTCAATTGCCCCTTTACTGCATGGTGTTGCCATATGGTACAATTAATTTATCTCCAATTATTTGATAAGTAATAATATAAAACTACTATTTCTCTATCTAAAAGGTCTTTAACGTTGACATGTCACATGACCAGCACGAGCTGTTTGCGCTTCCTTATCTGCAAAAAAAGGGAAAAATGGCATGGTAAGGGTCATCATGGTAAGGGATGCTATCCACCACTGCACATTGTTGCCATACGGCAACAATTTGCAACCTACTCCCCCAAATTTATTTATTTATTTTTTCAAATTGTTTAATATCTTTTTTATTGTTTAAACTAATAATTCAAGTAATAAAAATCCGTAAAACATATTAATGTACATGTAATAACTCATGCAGTAGAGGGTTAATTTATGCTTTTTTTGACGTCTTGGTCTATTGTTATTTTATCTTATTTTATTTTTTAACAGCTTGAGGTTCTCTGGTTCGATCCTGAGCTCAGCTTACTGTTCGTGCTGAGTTTCTGTGCATGCTTTCCGTGTCCATGTAGGTTTCCTCCGAGCTCTCTGGTTTCCTCCCATCTCCTAAAATAATTCCAGTAGGTGGACTGGTCATTCTACATTTCCACTATGTGCTTTCCTAGGATAGGAAATGATTTGAAATGATTGATTGATTGATTGATTCCCTCCATTCTGTTATTTTTACTCCGTACAGACTTATTCATCTGTACCTCATAAACATACAACATACAGGAAAGTAATGTTTGATGTCTTCAATTGATCTGGTCCATGCCACACTATGTGTGTAAATCACGTGTGTAAGCTTCACGTGCGGTTACGAATTGCACGTGACGTTTCTGTGAAGGCCGCCTTTACTCCCCGACAGGTGATTTCTACGACTACATCGTGTTACGCTTCAGCTCTCGCTCCCCTCAGCCCGTCTCAGGCGCTGACAGAGATTGAAACATCTGATAAAAAGCTTAATCTAATAACTATAAGAGCAAGACAAGGCCACGTTACGTCCCATCTTCTGCCCGAAGACGTCGTTAAAATGAAACACTGACACGGAAAGCCGTGAAAAATGAAAATTAACACCAGTTATTAAAATGATTGGATTTGCAGAGAGCTAATTAAAAGATGTCAGGACGGTCGGCCGCGCAGAGGCCTGGCGGATGCTAATGAGGACCAATGGGCTTGTGCGTTGTAATTTCCGGCCTAATGAGGATGGCTTCAATGTAAAGTTTGGTGGAAGGAAGACTGGGGGGAGGGAAGCGACGCAATCACGGCCACCATTGTAATCTTTCTCATTATGCCCATTAAGAGACATGTTTTACAACCTCAGCGAAAGCGCGGCCGGGCCGAGGGAGTGGTGCGCAATTCAATTATCCTAAAGGCTTTCACAAAACAATAAAAACATTTTATTATTAGTCAATTAGCAGGAATGGTTAACGTCTGAAGGTCATCCACCCTTGTCTTGTCTTACGACTGGCCTTTTTGTTAAAGTAACCGAAGTCGTATATTCATATACCATTGGCGCTTCGGCTAGTCATAATACCGACCGCTGGAGACGTTTAGACTTTTAAGTGTCAGGTCACTAAGGCTGGTCGCTAACTCACAGACGTTTGGGGCGCTCTTAAGTGGATTTGATTGGAGACAACAACCTCCATCTTGATTTATTTCTTTTTTTTTTTTTACAGCATAACTCCATTGGACGTTTGAACGTACACCTTGGCTTGCTACCTCGGCTTATTAATAAAGTACGATCTGAAAGGGAAGATATCAACATACACCCATATTTTACTAGCCATTGTATTTGGCGGGCGTCATGGTAACACAGCGGGTAGGTTTTCCATCTCATAGCACCATGCACGTTTGCGATGATGGCTTCGAGCAACAATCGCTATGATAGCTTTAGGACTGTTTGGTACTCAAGACTCGATCAGTGAACAGTTGATAGCTTTGACGAAACAGACTTCATGTGGAAACTGTAAAGAATTTCCTGGTTACACGATTCCACAACGACCGATGTACAACCACACAGTTCTAGAAGGGAATCGTTTATAATCGCATTATCCGGTGTGACCCCTTTTGAGTCTGGTTGATTTCAAGATTTCACCCTCATGACGTCTCAGGTAGTTGTTCCTCGCCCCCGTCGCCTCTGGCTCGCTCATTAGGGATACATTTATACATTTATTTTTTATTTTTTATTTTTCCTTTGTTTATTTATTCATTTTCATATGATTCATTTACATGTGATTCATTTACATATGATTCATTTTCATGTGATTCATATTCATGTGATTCATTTTTATGCATGTGATTCATTTACATGTAATTCATTTTCATGTGATTCATATTCATGTGATTCATTTCCATTTTCATGTGATTCATATTCATGCATGTGATTCTTTTACATGTGATTCATATTCATGTGATTCATTTACCCCCCCACCTTCCCCAAATATTTCATTGAGAAAATATAATAATAATAATAATAATAATAATAATAATAATAATAATAATAAATTTCATTTATAAATTCACATTTATACATTTATAACGGATATCACGAATTGATATACTTCTGTAAGGCTGCTTTGTGACAGTGTCCCGTTGTGAAAAGCGCTACTCAAATAAAATTGAATTGAACTGAATGCTCCTTGGTTCAATGCTGGAGTTGTTCTCTCCATATTTACATGCATTCTACTTTTTTCCCGAAAAGCATGGTGGAAGGTGGATTCGTTCTTTCATCTTCGGTAAGCGGTTCATTCTGGTCTTTGAGGTTAAGGCTCTGGGTTACTGATCAGGTTCAAGCCTGCTGCCAAGCGGCCCACTGTTGGGCCCTTGAGCAAGGCCCTTAACGCTCTCTGCTGAAGGGGCTGACCCTGCACTCTGACCCTGACATACTGGGGTATGAAGAAAAGAATTTCACTGTGCTACCGATAAAGACTCATCATTTAAAAAAAAAAAGACGAAATAAAAACAGACACAACTAAAGTTTCTATCACTTATTAACAGAACGCTAGTTATTGACAGGTTAGCCTTCTCGACAGAGCCAACTCATTCATTTAAGCAAGGATGTTCATCATCACCATAATTAAGCCTGACGATAATGAGCCCGATTAAAAATAAACGATAGACATCAACGCCCGCTAATGTGATACTCCGCTGAAATGGATTTGCTTTTGAATATTTAAAATCTAGAGTGCATGTTTACGCAGTTGACCTTAAATAACCCTTGATGTTAAGCTAATAAGCATCACACACTGCCTTCGTTCTGTAACGGTCTGAGTTTAATCTTCGCTAACATTGCGTTTTACTCTGAATGACGAGCGTACGACTCGGAGCGCTGTTCGATCGCGTGCTCGGAGGACTGATTATCCAGGACGCTCCATCGATTTGATATTTGTTCAAAGCAGCACGGTCTTTAATCCGAGCACCGTGACACGTCGGGAAGTTTCTAGCTGGACGGTGTTTACGTAACGGTGCTCTCGTTAAAAAGATTTCCACGGTTTACTGACAGTGATGTGCGCCGGAGGTGTGCAGAGACGACTTTGATGAGGGCGACACGCCTACCTCAACACCACACAACACCCATTAGGGAAGGACTTTCCTGGACAGGTCAGTGCTCTGCGTCCTGGTGGACGGGCGTATGGGTTAACGTCTTCATCGAGCTGACGTGCAAGTCCTCTGTGCCAGCTTCACATGACAGTCACTGCCTCGTCATGGAGGACGCCGCAATCAGGAAAATCACCCGAGTGTTTTCCACGTGAACTGCTTTAAAGTCGAATAGCCCCGAGATGACAGTTCGTTTATCAGGTACTGTTGAGAAAGGTCAACGGTTTTAAATGCTTTAACAGACAAGCATAAAGCCAGGACTAACAACGAACAACTACGTCACCGTAGACGCTATAGAAGAATGCCTACATTAGCACTATGGAAAAAGAGATTATGCTAAAGTTAGATAGCATTGTGGAATAGGCATTATGGCATTATGGGATGCTAACGAGGAAGCTAACGACAACGGGCACTGTTGATTCTCACAGTGCCACTTCAACCATCCGAGTGAGAATGAGCGATCATGAGAATCATGTTTTTTCCCCCCAGTGCCTTTAATACCATCTGATCACCGCTCAGGACGGGTGTCGGCACGTCTACTTTCAGTAGATCAAATCGACTGCATCCTACGCACGTATTACGGTTCCACAAGCTCTGATCCGTTTCTTGTGGCGTTGTCGAGTTGCGTGTACAAGTAAGTGTCCGTGTGAAACGTTAAAAAGATAACACAAAAGATTCTGACGTGCTGGAAAATCAAGCGTCGTTTCCATAATGAGGACGGAAGCCATTTTGTTCAATTAAACTCCATATACAGTGATTCATTTAGGACTCCTAGTAGAGTTATTTTAATACCAGTATATGATTTTCTAAAATAGCTTTTCATTTTAAATCGCGTAAACGCAACGTTGTTATTTTTTTCCGGTCCGGATTTTCTATCCCCGATTGTTCGTCTGGACGCTTTTGAAGCTTTGGATTTAAAGTTCGGTGCCTTGGGGTTTGACGGATGAACCGAATCGGATAAACATCTGAAGTACTTCATGCAGAGGATTGTACGAAAGCAGGGAAGCTCCGAGACTCAGCCCTGACAGATAACGGTTTCACTCAGGAGCGCTTGCCTTGTGCAAATATCGTAAAGCAGGACGCACAAACAGCCGGCGACACTGGTTAAATTGTGTACCGTTACGACATTAACGAGTGGCACAGATTTAAAGGCTATAAAATAAGGAGCAGGCCGAAAACACCGGGGGATGGGGGTGGGGGGGGGTGGGGGACGAGACGAGACGAGACAAGATCTGTACAAACGAGACGAGCGTGGCCTCCCAGCTGTGAAGGTGACTGGGGAGCAGTGCGCAGAAAAATGCTTTTGATTCATCGCACAATACTTACAGACGCAGTGGAGAGAACACAGCTACATCTGAGCGATGGTAGGAATTTACCCAGAACCCTCCAAGTCCATGCGGCTGGATACGATAAAACATCCACATGGCTATCAATGGAATATATATATATATACACACACACACACAGCTGGATATTAATGCATGATTATCGCAAAGATAATCATGTGTGGATGGACGTTGTGTAGTATTAGCTAGCACTGTAGATTAGATTAGCTTGCTAGATTGGACTGTCCAAACTTATCCAGAAAGGGTGATTGATTGGAATGAAAACCTGCATCCATACCGTCGCTTTGTGGATAAGATTGGACACGCATGGATTAGACTATCGAGCAAGTACATACAGTACATCTCTAGGATACGAGCCGGAATGGAATTTCAGGCAGTTCTTAATATTAACGCTCACAGCAGGAGTCTGATGGAAACATAGACGGCATTCGCTTCGGCAACTAGTCGCTTTCTTTAAATATAAGTCCGTCATATATATCTATATCAACACAGGGAAAGAAAGAGCGAGAAAAGGGCGAGGAAGAGGTTCCTTTCATTATAAAATCAGAAATGTTGTATTCCTATTACGCCACAGGAATGTGCCAACAACTACAATTTGTACGTATTCAAGAGTGACGTGGTCATGTGACATGTATTGGCGGATGGGTACTGTAGTTCAGCAGCTCTTAGGCACTAACCTGACGTCCAGTTATACCTCTGAACAGGGTTGCCAGGTCTGACCAAAATTCCGGCTTGGTAAAAGGTAGACACCAGTGCTGACACTGGTACTGGAGACTCCTTCCAGACAACTGTTTTCTTTAGGTTCATACAATAAAAGTCCCTGTGTAAGTTGCTACCATAGAAACGTGTTAGAATGAGCACATTAATGAATCAGATATTGTTCTAATCCATACATACATACATACATATATTCGCAACAGTATTAATGCTATTGCGTGTATACAGTGTACACATGCATGTAATTCGCTTATGTTTCACACTTATAAGGCTCAAAACAAAAGAACTGCTATGTTCTAGCTGCTATAACACGTAACGCTCACACAGTTTAGAATGGAAACAGTGTTCCAGATCTCAGCTCCAGACTGGTAGGAGGTCTGTCCTGTGACACAGACGCAGGATGAGAGGTGGGCAGCGCGAGACGTGATGCTAGACTCCGAGGCTCGCCCGACAGTCGAATTACGGACCTGCACTCGCCTGCGGAAAATGTCACTCTCCAGGGGGCTTTCCGTGAACACAGAGGTTAGAGAGACAACGGTAAGACACTCAACCTACAAATACAAAACACAGAGTGACACCTTCACAAACGGAGATATAACCAAAGATCATCTTCCTGTCAGCCAGAGAATTGTGGGAGAGCCCGACATTGATGTAAATGTCATCTTCGTCGTATTTAACCAAATCTCCATTTTTGGAATTTCTCTCCGCAATCACGAGGCTGTAGCTTCGGTACGTTTTTGCGACTCCTATCTACACCGTTCTACATCGCTAACATTTCCATTCAGACTACAGAGATGACTCGCTAAATTGTTGCTCCATTATCCGGAAGTATTTTTGTCATTTGGCCTGTCTGGGAGATATTCCGTCGAAATGCCGAGTCACATTTGGAGCAAAGAGGGAGAGTAATCTATATGTCACATCTCTTTAGCCTGACCTTACTAACGATCACGAAAACTCAGCGAGATATAATCGCGTTGGTCTTTTTAATGGCGTCCCACAACTCGTTGCCAAGATTTCTCGAGATCCCAGTGATTTTTCCAGGACTTCCTGGACGGGAGACGGTGATTTCAGGCAGTGTGTCCATCGTTATGTCAGCCTTCTGAGCTCTGAGTTCTGACCCTGCGGCTCTGGTGTGATGAAGGCAGAGCCGATGTTCACTTTAAAAATGCCGGTCCTATATGTTTCCCATAGAGAAGATGGAGAATTTACTCTACAACAAAAAACGCACCATGCTGTCTATTTCAGAAGAAAACAACAATAATAAAACCTGCACACGTCTCTAAAACGTGAGCTCTAGACCTGGAACTTGTTGGAGTGATGTAGCTGAGGTTGAGGAACTGACGTGTCAGAATATCGGTTTCTTTTTAAATTTCTGTTTAGGCTACACCCATTTTGGGTCCAAATCTAAACATAGATACAAATATGACTATTTTAAGCAGTAAATAAATACAGATTCAGATAGTGTCTTTGTGGTACATGCCTAATGACCATGCAATCACATTAACACTTCCACCCAGAGTTAGGGTTAGGGTTAGGGTTACTTTAATGAAATATCCACTTTTTTATTTATCAAAAACCAGTTACATGGGTTCAACATTTAAACGACATCCACATGTTCACAAAGCTCCGCCCCAGGATCTATGGTGGCCCATTAGGGGTTGGGGCACTGGTATGAACTCTGGCTCACAACACATTCACTACACATTGGGACACTGATGACTCGATTTCCAGCGGCATGACTACGTACTCGCGTTGTAAAACGTCATCAAAAAAATAAAAAAAACATACATTTTATACGCCATATAAATTTGTTAGTGATATGTCAACTAACTAGTGGATTAAAACACTTAAATAATTAAATAATTAAACACTTAACAGTCGTTAGACTCGTTTAACCGTCAAATAAAGTTCAAAATGTCTAACGTAATGCCGAGTAATCATTTGAGAGCTACAACAACGATAACAAGCTACTTACATCCGTAGACGAAGTTGGCTGAGGGTTCGTCCTCCATTTTGTTTTTGTTTTTTCGAGCTCAGAAGCTTCAGAAAACATGACATCATTTCCAGTAAGGGAACTCTTAAGCGTAAGGGTCGACACTCCCTGGTTTTTGCGGTGCATTGTGGGATTTGTAGGTGTACTGGAAGGTACCCCGCCTTGTGCCTGATTCTCCCTGGGATAGACTCCAGGTTCTCCGCGACCCTGAAAAGGAATAAGCGGTAGAAGATGGATGGATTGACGGATGAAAGGATTTTGCGATTACGACAGCCCTTAAAATGGCCGCCACCCTGATCAGTGCTCTAACTACTGAACTTACGGAGCTCACCGTCAGTTTTCCAAGCATGCTTTCTCAGCATCTTAATACACGTTTGCTAATGCCACGGCTTAATTCATCGTTTTTTATCATGTTCAACAAATCTTCCAGTACTAGATTTAGGCATGAAAAGAAAAGAAAAATCGACTCCTGCACTTTTAAGGCTGTAAAAGATTTCCTTAATAGACTCTCTCTATAAATAACTATGTTCAAATATTCACATAGTTCTACACCCATAAAGCCATGTAAAAAA